>SNQN01000702.1:0-119896 GCA_008642245.1 Bassia scoparia
CACGGTGGCGACTCCCCTCACTCGACAACACTACCCCAACGCACTCACGTGCGGGATCCGTGGCTCAAGCCCACGCAAAAGCACCTCGATGTAGTACCAAGCCGCGCGCCCGCTATACGCTGAGGGCGCGGCCCACGTCCTACACATATATTAATAGAACAAGAAAGATCATTGTTTACAAGAGAAGCAATTTCAATAGGATAACATAAGTCCCAAACATGTTGAACCCCGAATGGTTGAACTTTCCTAGTCCATATGCTACTCTAGTACCCTCCCTACAAACATGAGACCAAACTACCATATCAAAAGCAGTACAGACACTCAATATCTCACCCAACACAGTATCAATCTCCGTAAGATTAAGCTCTCTGTACTACAACCTTTGTGTCGCAAATTAGCAATTGATTTCTATGACCACTTGCGTCCGACCATGACTGCGAGCCATAAGCATAAACACTAATACTACCATAGCTTCAACAACTAGGACAGGCCACCTAGCTCGAGTTCTCCGAACTGTAGCAGCCAACACTTCACCTCGCTCGTTTCGTGCAACTCCACCAAGACCTACCCAACCTTCTACCGCCAATTCTGCATCAGCATTAATCTTTACAATCCCAGGCTGTGGTGTGCACCATATTTTCAAAGAGCAGCCATATTAGGAGCAACAATACCATAGATCGTCTTTTAGTATAAACCAAACTCCTCGACCCATCTCTCTACTCTATCAAGCAACCTGACATTCGAATCATCATGCTCCGTAAACACCTTTTTATTTCTCACTTTCCAAATGCCCCAAGCCAAATACACACCCTGTTGTTGCATACTCCATTCCATCTTGCACCACCCTGCCATGACATTACACAACGAGATTGAAGGATCCGAGCATCTCATATCAGCACAACCTAAGTCGTCCCACAAACCGTATATTTCGAACATAAGAAAAGCATGTGGAAGAGGGATTCGTCTTCAATTGAACACYAAGGACAACTTGCATCTTCAATTAAATGGCAGTGATGTAGAAGAATTCTAACCGGAAGAGCTCTTATACACAACCTCCAAACAAAGTGCTTAAATTTCTTGATAGCATCTAGTCGCCAAATATTAACTCATGCCTCGTGAAAATCATTAAGTTACAACCCTTGCCCAGCTAACAAGCCGATTTGACCAAAGAATCTCCATCTTTTGAGAAGGCCCAAGAAATTTCATCGCTTCTTGTAGACACCCAAAAAGGTGTCTCCCCAAATTGAATAGCTAATGAGGAAAAAAATGACATCTCGAAATAAATTTGATTCTGGAAGTCACGACAAAATCCATAAATTACAAACCATTTGCACAAGTTGAAGTAAAGTTGAATTTGAAAACATATGCCGAGAGTTCAATAGTAGGCGAAAAATATTTATTTTAATTATTTTCTATTGTTAGGGCATTTTTCTCAGTAAAAACAATTTTTAGAACTATTTCTAAAGGTCTTTTCTAATATTTTTTCATTTTCATCTTATTATTCTCATTTTTCTGATTACGCCAATATTTTTAAATAATTATTTTGATTTTTCTATGATTTTTACAAGGTTGCTAAATAATTTTCGAAAATAAATAAACTCATAAATTCGTAGATAAATTCAAAAAAAATCAGGAATTATCCGAAATATT
This sequence comes from Bassia scoparia, assembly GCA_008642245.1. Classification (NCBI taxonomy): domain Eukaryota; kingdom Viridiplantae; phylum Streptophyta; class Magnoliopsida; order Caryophyllales; family Amaranthaceae; genus Bassia; species Bassia scoparia. The sequence goes on from SNQN01000702.1 coordinate 1,651, forward strand.
TTAAATTAATCTTGTCCACCAAGTTTATCCAAAAGTGGATAAAGGTTAATTCGGATGACAATTAGATTCAAAAACATGAATATTAATTCCCAAACAAAAGATAGATAAAATAGGAAATAAAACACGGATCGCTGACGTGGCAAGCCACGTCAGCCTCATCCGTAGATACAGTCATGTGGACCGTATATACGGATGAGTTGACCATGTATACGGTCATGCTCCATATGTATAATTCTCTATTTTGCCTATCTTTTTCCCATACGCCTATAAATACATGTTGTCGGTTCTCAATTGAACATCAACGATTTCTCTTGTGCTCAAGGCGATTCAAAGCTCTCCAAAATCTCTCTCCCACACAAATCACTCACAAAAACACAAATCAAACATAAAATCCAAGGTTTTCAAATCCGTCGCTAAATCACTCATAAAATCCAAGGTTTTCAAATCCGTCGCTACTTTCGGAGTCGTTTCTTTGCGAATCAAGTACAAATTCTGAGGCTATTCAATCAAACTTTCTCTTTTTTTATTATTAATTTTGATTAATATAATACTTTTGGTTTTGAATTTCAATAATGTAAATTCATTCATTTTCAATCACTTTTGCTTTATTGCAATTGGAATCATAATTTTCAATGCTAAAAATGTCTTTTATTGTGATAAACTATTCAATTGGAAACAAAGTTTTGATACACTAACCATTGTTTTCTTTTTTGTTGATAGAAATACAAGTTAAGTCTTATTCATATATTTGAGTTTTCTATTGTTGCACACTAATCATCATCTCATACATATATTTCGTTATTGTTTATGCATGAGACACCTTTTGATTCCTTAAATAAGACCGGAAATTGTTAAATCACATTAAATTCAGATTAATCGTGGAGAAACGAATGTTAAGCAACTTATTGATTTGATTGATTTGATGTGTTTAGATACCTACATTTGTCCCTAGCCCAAGACGGCCAATGATAAGATACCCCTTGCAACACACGCAAGMCGAATTGAGAGAGGGGGAGAGAGAGAGAGAGAGAGAGAGAGAGAGAGAGAGAGAGAGAGAACTAGGGCCCTAATAGACCCTAAAAAGGCAAGTTTTCACTACACTGGACACATTTACCTATACAAAGCACCCTCAAAAATGAGTTTTAATTTTCAAATAATTTTAACTTATTTTTAGACATTTTTCTWGAATTTTTCGGAATTTTTCTGAATTTTACTAAGCATTTTTTGCAAATTTCGGAATTTTCAATAACTTAATTAATTTTGCAATAATTAATTAAATCATGAAAATAATTCCACAATTCGCGAAATTTTGACACAATGCACTATGTTTTACAAAGAATTTTTTGCATATTTTTCCATAATTTTTCAAGTTGTGGAAAAATAGTTGTGTGTTTCCTAAGCAAAAACATGCACCCGAGCGAAACGGCACATTTCGGGAGCTTCGAGGCCGCACCCGAGCGTGGGGCCCACACGATTATCACCTTAAGTACATTAGTGATTTTGTGTCAAAATTTTGCGTTCAAATAAAATCAAATGATATTTTATTTCCATTTTATATTATACGCAATCTTCCAAAAAAGGCAAGGGAAATCAGCCAAAAATTGGCAAGATACTGAGCGCAATTGCACCCGGTTTTGGGCGTAATTGCGCCCAAATTATTGACTTTTTTGGATTTGGCCTATAAATATAGGCCGGTCCCCCTCTCATTTGCAACTTTAGACGATAAAAAGCTCGACTATTTTCTCTCTCTCTCTCTCTCTCTCTCTCTCTCGTTCATACTCTCCTCCTTCTCTCTCAAAACTCTCTTTCTTTCACATACAAATTCACACAAATTATTTTGCATTTCAAATACATTTACAAAAATTCTTCAAGGGTTCTTTAAGGTTCTTAAGGGTTCTTCAAAGGTTCTTAAGGGTTTCAAAGGGTCCAAGGTATCGTTCTCGATCGAAAGCGCCGTGTTGCAAGGTAAGTTTGAGGCCAATGTGTCAATCTCTWAACCCCCTTTTGCATGCTTATTAGAAATTTGACTTTCTATGTAATTGGCATGTAATATTGATTAACAAACTATTAGACATGAATTAAAATCAACATTAGGCACAACCTTTAATTCTCTTTGAATGCTTGCAAATCACCCAACTATTATGTGTTAAACAAGACCGGCAAATTGCATGTTCTCACGCCTAATAAGACTAATTCTTAGACAAATTGGCTTTTAGACACCATTTAATAYTGATCTAAACAACACATGTCGCAACAACAAATTAGTCATTTGTGCAACTATTTCTGTTAAGCAACCCACATAGTAATTTACATGCTTTGGGTTAAAACGAAAATTTGTTTGTTGTTGTCTTTTTGACAATGGACTCGCAATGACCAAGCAGAGGCCGCTAGACGCCGGGGGGTGTTGTGCACTACTTCACCCTTACCCTTGTCCCCTAATCCAGACCATTGGTGCACTACCAGACATGGAGTCCTTCGCCTTGCTTTATGCAATTATAGGCAAGGCTTAAAATGGGTTCCGCAGCTTCCCAAAAGAAGTGCGGTGGCGACTTCCTCTACTCGTTTCGAGTATAAACACACAACTCCAGGAATACTCACACTATGCAAAAGCAATAATTAAATCCTAGCAAAATCAAAGTCATCAACTAATTGTACCCCCGAGGCAAAGGGACCAGACCCAGTTCGGCCCAATTACGCCTCGGCGCCCGTACAGTTTTGGGCGACTTAACTGGGGAGTTCACTAAAGCTATTATCTTTAGTGATGTGCGGATAATACTCGAAATGTCATGCGAATTCAGTGTCTTAGAGACGACATATGTTAGACATCCAGCATTACACGGAACTTAGGACGTTGGCACTGAGTTACCGTTATCTAGGCATCGCGACTCATATAAGTGTATTCTACACTTGAGGCAAGACCGGTGGGGCTCGCTTAAGATTGGCGTTGGTACACTATCTATGGAACCAATACTTAAGCTTGATGCTCATCCCCACCATGACGCGCGGCTGTGTGCCCTATAAAGCCGTAATGGTTTAGACCTCCTTTGATTATCACAGCGGGCTGGATGTGTTAAGGATCGTTCTAAGCCTAGTCATGGGACCCTCTTGGACACCCGGACTGACTAGTTCGATAATGTAGCAACAGACTCTAGGTGGCTGAACTGTTTCTTTTTCATTTTGCATATAGGGATCATGCTAGTGTGACAACGTGCTATGTGTTTTTAGGTAACTAAAGACCTTAGCTTTGCATATTAAACAACAACGAGTCATGTACAAGTCATGTAACAAGTCTCATATAGCAAGTGGTCATTCCTTAGGCGTCGTAATGTCAAAATGGTTGTAACTAGAATTGTTTAGGCTTTACGTATTTTTGCATCGCACAATTGTAAACGAGCGCCAAAACTCGTAATTTGCCTTTTCAAACCCCAACCCTCCCATACATTTCAAACCACACAAATACTCCCAACTCTTCCAATGAATAACGCGCTTTTCCTCCTTGCCCCCTCACCGTAAAAAATCTAGCCATGGCCGCATGAATTTTATGAATAATCTCAAATGGAACCTTATAAAACACTCATCAAATATGTCGGGTTCGCTTGAATGACCACTTTAAGTAGCACTTCCATTCTAACACATGATAAAAGCTTTTCCTTCAACCCTTACAACTTCTTTCAAATATGATAAAATAACGCATCAAACTCCCCCTTTTTAAAGTGTCCAATCAAATTTGGGATTCTTGAATATTCTTCATGCTTCTCTATACACCTCATCCGTAACAGCGCCCCAATCATTTCTCTTTGTTCCTCCGTCATACCTTTACTAAAAGATAACTCCGACTTTTCAAAATTTATTTTCTGACCAGATGTCACTTCATATTAGTTGAGAATATCGATGATTTATGATCATTCACGTCGGTTAGCTCTAATAGATAGAAGAATATCATCTGTGAACAAAAGATGTCTGATTGTAGGACCATGCCGACTGGCTCTAACCCCATGAATAAGAGCTCGCTCGACCTCTAATTAATCATACTAGAGAAAGGATCAGCAACAATTATGAATAAATAAGGAGATAAAGGATCCCCTTGCTTTCATCCTCTCGTCGTGACTATAAAACCACATACTCCACCATTAATTATTAAAGAATAACACATAGTAGAGTCATATATCATGATAGTATTGACCCAATGACAATCAAATCCCATTTTTAGTAATAATTGTGTGAGGAAACCCCAATCCACCCTACTGTAAGCCTTACTCATATCTAACTTCATGGCCACATAATCCTTTTTCACTTGACACCTCGACTTCATAGAATGAAATAATTCAAGGGCAACCAAAGCATTGTTAGTGATTAACCTACCCGACACAAAATACACTTTGATTTTCAAAAATTACTTCCGACAAAATATTTTTCAAATGAATAACCAAACATTTAGAAGCCAATTTTTTAGATGCTATTGCATAAACTAATCGACCTAAAACCCATCGTAGTTTCCGAACATTAAATTTTAAGAATCATAGCAATGTTTGTATTGTTTACCTCAGCCGACAAGATTTCACCATGAAGAATATAATCTTAGTAACAAATTCAACAACATTGACTCCAATAATATGCTGATTTTTTATAAAAAAACGTATGCGTACCGTCGGGTCCAAGAGCGTTACAAGGATGCATTTTGCCGAAGAGCTTCGGACACCTCTTTTTGTGAGTTTGGCTATAATAACCAAGCTTCATCCTTTCACTTACCGAGGGAGTGACACACTTTAGTACCTTGCTGAGGTCTGGTTGGGCTCTTAAGCGATGGTTGATGTTGGGGTGGTTCGATCGAGCATAAAGGATGATGGTTCGCTGGCTTTGCTTTGTGGTGTGCCGGTTTTAGTTTTTTGTTTATTCTTTGTTTTAGTTAAGATTCCCTACTTGTTTTTATTTTTGTTTTAAATAAACGTGTCCTTCGTGATTTGGGTATTTTCTGATCGCAATTCTAGGGTTGTTGGATCTTATTCCTTTGCTCTTTTCGCTCCAAGGAGGAAACCTTGGATGAGTTTATGTACTCTGTTTGGCGACTATCAAGTGCCTTCTAGTACACAGGTTGTGCTAATGGCTATGGTCTCAGCCTCGTGTGGGAGATTGTTTCAACTTGTTGGTGTTTCGCAGATCGATATACGCTATATCTCATTTGGACCTCCGTGGGCATGGTTTCATTCTATTTGTCATTATTGGGAAGACTACAGACGTTCACAGGCCGACGCAACTACACATAAACAGATAGAATGCCGAACTTGCGCGAACTCACAGTTTAATATTGCTTCAGATGAAGGGAATTTCTTAAGGCGATATTTAACTAAGTCTGTTTTATTAATGCATAATGTCCATAGGTTTTATGGATGTTTGTTAAAATCTTATCGATTCTGTCAAATTGTAAGTGACGTTTGACTTTATTATGAATGAAACACTTTAGTTTTCTCGTAAAAAAATGTGCATTGACTATGGAAAAAATTGATTTAATTGATGTTTTTTTTTTTTGAAAAGTTGTGTACTCCGCATACAATATTATATTACTAGGTTTTTATTCCACGCAATGCATGCTTAAAGAAAGTTGTTACTCTTCATTTGAATTTGAAACTCTAAATTGTTATGATTTTGTAAATTGATTTAGTTATAAATAGGGATGGCAACGGATTGGATCTCCGGATCCTACTGGATCCAGATCCAGATCCGTTTTTGAGTGAAAGATCCAGATCCGATCCGTATCCGTCGGATATTTTTTCTTAGGATCCATATCCGACGGATCTTACGGATACGGATCTTAAACGGATCCAAAACGGATCCTATGAATCATTGCAAAATTTTACCTATTTGAATTTGCCAAAACAATATTTAATAAAGATCAACCTTCCAAATAGTTCTTGTTGGGTCCAATACTTAGAAATAAATAAACAATCCACAAAAGTTCAACAATACAATTAAAAATATTAACAAAGTAACACACAAGTACACAACACACTACAACTTTTGAAATAAAGTTCACACCAAGTACTGTAAAGGATATAGATAATTAGAGATAGTAGTAGAGAGTAAAAGAGTAATGTGTGGTGTTTTTTTTGTGTTTAAAATATCTAATATAAATATAAAATAAAAAATATTTATTATTAAAAAAAAAAAAGATGGTAAACGTCGGATCCGATCCGTATTATGAATCCGATCCGTATCCGTTTTTCTTGCAGGATCTGTATCCGACCCGGATCTTCCGGACCAAAATTAGGATCCATATCATAAAACGAGGATACGGATCCGGGGCAGGTTCAGATCCACTGCCAACTCTTGTTAAATAATTTATATTTCAATCTTTAATTTATAATTTTTAGTATAATTATCCTCTATTTATAAGTGAAGGGGGAGCAATGGTGTTCACCCTTCGAAATCTCCAATTTACCCTTAATTTACCTAAAATAATACACCAAAAATAATTAAAAGTAAAACTAAATTTACCAAATTAAAATTCAAGCAATTCAAATTTAAAACAATAATACATTATCCAAAAAGCAATTTGACAATAAATAAATAAATTCAAAACTTACGTATACAATATTTACTTACTCGCCTTGAAAATTCGAAAATGACACAAGAATGTTAAAGGCTAGGTACATAAACTAATGAATTAAATAAGATTATTTCAATTTATTAATTTAATAGCAATCATATTAAAAGGAGAAAAAAAATCCTATTTCATGTGTATACTTCTATATAGCTTTCTTGATTATATCTACATAGTATTTACCATTCTATTTTGCACTTGTATACAGTTTATTCGATCTTCTTCTACTTCTTTTCTTCTTCCTTTTTCTTTCTTTTTGCTTAGATATATTACACAATAATACGAATATATCAAAAAATAAGAGTCGGTTCAAAGATATATTATACACGACCTTCTACAATTATTCAAAAGATATGAGCTGTTATTAAATAGAGATAAAAAAAATTGTATCTAATGATTTTCTTTTCTATTAATATGAGACGTCCACCTACTATATGCGGTGGGTTTTTTTGGATGGGAATATCTATTCAAAGTCCACTTTACTAGAATCAAAGTCCACTTTTTCGTGAATTTCCCAACACGCGCCTTCCTCCAATCCCCTCCCTAACCACCCAACACACCTCACCCAACACCAACAACCACCACCAAGGCACCTACCACCAAAAACCACCACCTGACACCACCCTACCACCACAACCACCACGTAAAAAAAACATGTGGACTTTGAATGGCATGGACGCCTTGCGTAGGCGTCCAGACCATGGTATGGACGCCTTGCATAGGCGTCCAGACCATGGTGTGGACGCCTACGCAAGGCGTCCATGCATTGGTGGTTACGGAGGTGGAGAATCTGAAGGGCAATATGGGAAGTTCACACGAAATGTGGACTTTGATTCCAGTAAAAACGGACTTCGTTTAGCAATTCAGTTTTTGGATATACACAAGGGGGTAAAAGCAGCTAAAACGCAATAAAACTAGAGGTTAGCTGCTTAAACTTTGAAGAATTTGTTGGTGAATGGATTATAAATTAACTTTAAAAATCCGTGCACGCATTGCGTACCCAAAATACTAGTATTTCACTGTAGGAGGTAGAAGGGTAATTTAACATGACACTATTGCTCCTTTTGTCATGTGATATTTGTATACTCAAATATTTGACAAATCCAAACCTCTTTCTCTCCCTACACAGCGCCACTCGGCCGCGTGGCCCCACTCGACGTCGTCTCTCTGGTGTTGCGCTGCTGCTATTGTTGCTACTGTTGTTGTGTGGTTGCTCTTAATATCATTGTTAGAGTTTCGGTTTTATAAGGTATTCTTCTTCAATCTCCTCTTCTTCCCCCAATTTTGTGTACAATTCTTTGTCTATTTATAATTTTGATCGAATTTTAGTTTTGCTTTAATTATTTTGCTCGAGTTTTTTGTGAATTTTGTTCGAATAATGACTTTAGTTTCATTTTCTTGTTCAAATCCCGTGTTGATATTTGCGTTGGATTGTTTGGGAGGTCATTGTTGTTTGGTTTTGGGTGATTTTGGGGCAGAATTGGCTGTAGTTGTGTAGATTTTTGGGGCTGAATTTGAAGACAACAAAGAAATATAATAAACTACAACAAAGAATTACACACTGAAATCAAGTAACCTTATTGTTACACACTGTGATTCGAAGTGTGAAAGGCAAAGGAGAGATAGGAAGCCAAGAAAACCAAGAATATACCCAGTTTTAGAAAAATATCAACTGATTTTGTAAATTACTATGTAAAAGTGTTATTTTTAAAAGCACTTATTCCCATGTCAGCATCTGTTCATCAAATAAATGGAATTTTAGGTATTTTAAAAAAAAATATACAATCAAATGAAAATAGTAATGGATTTGTTCAATTACAAATTCAGTTCAAATTTATTTCTGTTTTTATTGGTTTGTATTGGCAATTATTGCCTTACTATTAAGACAACTCTATTGGTAAGGGTTTGAACTTCACAATTTGAATAGTAGTGAATTTGTTGTTGATTTTTCACATTCATTTTTATTGTTGTTGATTGATGTAAGCTGGTAGTAACTTTCAAATGAATTCACAGATTTGAGGACGAAGCATTTAATTATGTTTTTCAGATAATTTAATCATTTTATGTTCATGAGAATTTATATGTCCTAAAATGGAAATAATTTGTGAATTCATGACAAAATTACAAGCAAATCAATGTAACAAATGTTTGATTTTACCAAATATTACTACTTTTGGCGGCCAAATGACCAACTAAGTATTAAAAAATATACCCTTTGACAATGTGAATATAAAAAAATACAGTGACGACATTTGGGTATATAATTTGGAATTTGATGACAAATTCACCTAAGATACCCAAGTTCTGACTCCGACAAAATTGGTTCACATTTGTACTCTGACCACTTTTTAGGTGAATTTGTTGTCAAAGTGCAAATTATATTCCCAAATGTYGCTTGTGCTAATTTTTATATCCATATGGTCGTAAGGTGTATTTTTAATACCTATTTGGTCATTTGGCCCACTTTTGGCTCATTATTCGTAGCCCTAAGGGTTATGTTTATTATTTTCCTTTATTTGATAATTATTATGGTGACTGGTGATTGGTGAATGCAAGCAAGTGGTGGCTGGTTTCTCCAAGGACTAAGATTTTTAATAGTTTTAAGTTGAAAATTGATCTTTGACATTAAACTTTGTGTTCAATAATCTGTTGAATATCCTCATTGTTGCGACGAGTGTGTTTACATTGGCCGTTTGAGGTCTGGTACTGAATCTAGCTGCTTTAAATTTTATCTGTGATTTTTCCAACATGGTAATGCTCGTCTTTGAAGTTGAAATGCTTGGCTTTTGTGATTTAGATTTGGTGTTGGTTGTGTTGTTTCAAATAGTCCATAGTCATGGTGAAGTTTTCCTTCTATATTTCATCCCTGGGTTATACAGTTCAAAACTTTGCAACTTATATCACCTTTGACACAGGGTGCTTTGATTCATAATGACCGAGGGGAAAGTTCAAGACCAGCAAAGCACGACACAACCAGATTTAGCTGGTTTTTATAAGTGTTTAATAGCAGATTTGTTAACAGGGGATGAAAAAATTCCGCTTTCATCCTCCAGCACAAAAGCACAAGAAATCGAAAATCTTTCCTGCAATGCTTCGTTATTCAGTAACAGCATAGAAAATGTGGTTCCTGAATTCGAAAGAGAGATGTTGAAGACTTCATTAAGGCAAAGTGTTAGAGCTTTGTCACATGAGGTTGATGAGGTAACTCTATCTCCATTTGGGTCATAGTCTTCTATGATGAAGTAATTCTTTCATTTTTTTTACTTAAATGTTTATGTCATGATCAAGTGTATTGGGAGGGCTATATATACTAAAGTTGGACTTTTATCTTGTAGGTATATCAGCAATATTGATAATACTCAGGGAATAACGATTGATACACGTTGACTATCTTATCAAGTTTTAAGTCTCTGTAAAGCCATCATGTTATATAATTGAACATTTAAAATGCAGGTTTTTGATCCTGTTATTCGCATTCGTCAAGTTATTTCTTGCTTGGAATCCAAAAGAAAAGAAAATTCCATTGGGAAAGCTCCCATTGCTGGTGTTTCAACTACAATGCATTCAAAGAAGCTCAACGCATCATGCACAAATGCCAAGGAAGGACTTTTGGTCGATGAACTTGGAGATGCTGAGAAAGAAACAGATGTAAGACTAACTTAAAGTGCTCCTGCTAAAGATTTGTATTACAAATTTCTGCAAACTCTATCTAATTGCAGCAACATGTAATTCTGTCAAATGATGATATTCTAACTCTTGTTTATTTGTGTGTTTACTGAATTTGTTCTGCATGATGCAAATTTACCCTGTTTAGATCTCACATTACATTGGTAATYTATAATCTATAATTTATACTAATAAGATGTCTATAGCTCTCGGTTTTTCATTATGTGGTGCACTGGTGCTTCAATGTTGTATAAATGGAACACCCATTCACTTTGATGCTCCCTGTGTTTTGTTACAGATCGATGCAGATCTGAAGTTACTGCTAGAGAGTGAGGAGAGTCTGGTTGAAGAGATAATAGCTAAGCAATCTGGTGAGCTGCTTGCGACGGTTAGTTTCTAAGATTATTTTCTTCTTCTCCTTGCTTGAGGCGTGAGACTGCATGACTGTCTGCTTTAATCACTTGTTGCTGAATGTTTTTTAAAATCTGTTTTTGTGTGGGAGACTATAGCTGTATTAATATAGTGCATCGGGTGTCATGGCAACACTAAAGGTTTCTTTGTTTTTGACTTGTCGTTTGCAGTTAAATCATTTGGAGGAGCAGCTTGAGGGATTGCTGTATGCTGTGGCTTCAAAGCGTAGGTATGTACTTTTTATATTTATTTGCTAAGTTATTTAATCATGATTGATTGGAAATTTTGAAAGAAACAACCTTTCATGAACATTTTTTTTTTTGTGAGAAACAACTTATTAATTTTTTTTGTACATTTAGCAATCCTAACCAATTTCTTTTGTGAGATCAGACCAAAAGAATTTTGAAAATTTATTATCATTTCCATGCATTGATCAAGGTGTCTTCTATACGCAATCCTCACATCTAATGGTGTTCAATGCCTTGGACAAAGCTTGTGATCGAAATACAATGTGAAACTATCGACTTGAATTATGTTTTTACAAATAAAAAACAATTGATTAAGATTGTTAATGCCAAAAATATGCAAACRATTCTCTCACAAAAAAAAAAAAAATTGCATGAAAGATTGTTTTTTTGAAAATATTCTTAATTGATTGTACCCACCTCCATGCCATTATGAATTTCATTCTCGAATCATTTCGTTGGGTAACAATAATGCATGGTAAATTGTAAATTTTTGTTATAATACAAGCTTTTATTTTAACTAGTAAGGACATCAATTATTTTAGAACTTCCATGATTTCGTATAACGGTTCGTGCGTCAACCTTATTTGTAATGGTACTAAGGCTATGTTTTGTTATTGAGTAAGGACATCATTTAAGGAGACATAAAATGAGGGTAACTTTATCCAAAACCAGGGCTAAATGGCTAATGCTTAAAGAAGTTGTGTCTTTGAGCTATTGCAAAGCAATTGATTAACAATATTAATATAATTTATGTATACTTAGGACTAATGCTTGACTATGGCGACATAAAAATGTTTTTTGGTTGTATATACTTATTCCAAAAATTTCATATTAGATGCAACAAGTATTTTTATTTTATTTCTTGTTAAAAAGTTGGCGTTAAAAGAAAGTTATATGCGTTGGTCTGGACATGTAACTCGTAGAACTTAGGATGCACCAATGCACCAATATGAGAGTGGAGTGGAGAGTTGAGACCTTGGAGAGCTCATAATAGGTAGAGGAAGACTTAACATGGCTTTGGTTAGGAGTTAGAAAGATGTGAAGCAAATAGATTTGCATGGTGATGAGGTCTTTAAACGTAGGGCTTAGGGGAGGAAGATCTTTGTTGATGACTACACTAGTCACTTTGGGTCCATGTAGCCGACCCCACTTTTGGGATTAAGGCTTTGATTGATTGATTTTCGAATGCCACTCAATTTTTCTTCTTATCTTATCATATACTCCTTTCGTTCCCTTTTGTTTGTCCTGTTTCCTTAAATGGAATTCCTAAATATTTGTCTTGTTTAGAATTTTTTCTATTTTTAACTTCAACTTTATCCCCCTTTTCCATGGATAAATGAACCATTTTTATTATTTTTCATCTATCATATTAAATAAAAGCTTAATCATTGTCTGGATTACTCCCCAAAATTAACTTTCCAATACACATTTATTACATTTTCCCATTATAGTAGATAAAAAGTCAAAAACTCACTTTTCAAGTAAGAATCTTATTATACTAACTCATCCTCTTAATTTAAGATTCATTTTTCTTAATTCTTTCCTTGTTTCCAAACAAGACAAACAAAAGGGAACGGAGGTAGTACCAATTTATCTCTCTCTACCTATTTAATACTCACAATCAAGTTTTGTCTAGAGTCCATGTCTTTGAGTTCGTTGCAATAAAAAAGAACGTGAAGTAAAATTAATGTGGGAGAAAGTATTATTGGATGATTTTAAGTTGTTTTTTTGTCAAAGCTTCCATACTATTGTACGTGGACATAATGGATCAATTAGATTCTTTCAATGGCATCACCAAGCAAACTTATTAGTGTGAGCTTTTGAAAAGAATAGTGGAAAATGTTCTAAATCTTTCCAAAAATAAAATTAAATTATGTGAGTGTTTTACTTAATCAAATTTTTATGCTTGTGACAACACGTGTCCATTAAATTAAATTGTTGATTATGTCCCCGTTATCTTCAAATAAGTATCAATAATTTCAGTACTTATTTAATAAGATAAGTTCAAATAAGTATCGATAGATACAAATAAGTATCAATAACTATCAACAAGTACAAAAAAGTTTAAAAGAACAAACTTATCCCTACTTTTAATAAGGACATGTTCAATGGTTGTAGCTAGGGACTTGCTCGCAATTTCTAAAAGTCCCTATCTACTAGCCATTGGAGTAAAATTAAGCAATTAGCTTGGTTATCTTTGCCAAGCAAATAACGGTAAAAACTGGCAAAAGCAAGTGGACACATTAATGAAATGAATAAAAATCCGGAAAATTTATCCATAAATGCCATAAAAATCTCACTTTTTGCGAAATATTGATGGGATTCCAAGAAATTGTCCATAAATGCCATTAAAGAGGTGATTGTTTGTTGACCACTGTCAAATGGCGTTGACCCGACCTTTTCCGGCCAAAATAACCATGTGCCGGTCACGTGACTCCTTTTTTTTGCTAATAGTATGCTTCCTCTCCTATTTGCACTCCATTTAACACTCCTCTCCTTATTTCCCTCTCATTCTACAATTTCCTCACTCACTGACCTGGCATCTTCATCTTGCTTGACTAATTTCATCCGCTTGAATCAAATGAGAATCAAGAGCAAGGATGAGGGGTGATTTTTGTGACCCAAACAAACCGAAACAAGGCCCTTATTGAACCAAAAAAATGCCCAAAAACCCAGTAAAATCATTCAAATCTACACCAAAAAATTGAACCAAAATGAGAGCAAGGAAACCCAGCACAGAAGCCATAAACTCGAGCCTCCAAAGACCTCCAATTTTCCCAGAAAAATCGAGCATAAAGACCTCAAATTTTCGAGAGAAAATGCTCCCAAAACGCACAGAAATTTCGAACCAAGTTAACCTCAATTTTTCGAACAAGAAATTCGTAAAATTCTTCATAATCTCGAACCAAATTACCCAGTAAACTACCCCCCCCCCCCCCCCCAAAAAAAAAAAAAATTCGAACCAATTAACCTAGAAAAATTGCACAAAAGAAGCCCAAGAAAAACCTAGAATTTCCGAACTAAAAAATACCCCAAAAATCCTAAATTTCGTGAGAAAACCCACAAATCTGGGTTAAAATTGAAAAATAAAAGAGATTTTGGTGGATTAATGTGAGGAATTTGAGTGTTTGTGTGAGATGTGAGTGAGAATGAGAGTTGATATGAGAGAGAGTCGAATGAAAGATTGAGTCGCAGTAGGGAGGAGGAGCGAATTGAAGTGGTGGGTTCGTAGGAGGAGCGAAGGGGAAAAGAAGAAGAATAGCAAAAAGAGGCATCACGTGTGCAACAGGTGTTTTTGGCCGGAAACTTACGGGTCAATGCTGAATGGCAGTGCTCAATAAATAATAGAGTCTTTAATGGCAGTTTTTCGCAAAAAGTCACATTTTTATGGCATTTATAGACAATTTCTTGGAATCTTTGCAGTATTTCGCAAAAAGTGAGATTTTTATGGCATTTATGGACAAATTTTCCAAAAAAATATGAAGATAACTGAGAAAATTGGTTTCACTAATGATAAGTGGAACTTATTTCAATAAAATACTATAGCTAACTATTGGAGTGCAAATTAGCTAAAGAATAATAATGGAAGTCTCATGTGGCATGATAAGCTAATTTGACAATTGGCTTGCCATTGCACATGCTGTAACTATCATTAATAAGTACGAATAAATATTAATAAGTAAATAAATAAGCGATGTTCGAATAAGTAAGATAAGTAAAATTAAGTTGAAGAGAACACACACTACTAGTGTGAATCATCATTTGTAAAGCACTAAGTGTTTCTAGTAAATTGTTTTTTCTTTGGTTCTTGTTTAAATGATAGTTTACTTGGTTTCATTAGTCATCCCCTTTATCTCTTCCAAGGCACATTGGTACAACTATGGGATCATTGTTTAAATGAATGGTAATAACTTCTTTGTTTTTGTTGTAGGACTTTACTAATACCAAAAAGCATGGGAGTGTATATATGCTAAAATCAATCAATAGCCTTTATCCCATATGTGGCGTCGGCTAACATGAACCAAAAGTGATTATTCCTGCAGGTTATCCACATGGATTTTCCTCCTCCACTCCCTATGATCGATAGCCTCACTCTCTTGCAAATCCAACCATCAAGTCATTTTTGRTCTCCCTCTACCTCGTTTAAAATCAATCTCAAATGTAATTTTGAAATGGGGAAAGATAGTCAAATGTAGGATTATATGCTAGTGCTTTCATTTAATGTGAATGTTATATAACTAGAAGATAACAAATCACCCAAGCCTAATAATATGTCAAACATATACTACTACACATATTATACATCCCAGTGATCCCACTTACTAAATTTAACGTACTCTATAACTAAAAGTCTAAAATAAAACAAATCACCCAAGGCTAAGAAACATGCGTGCGAATGTTTGTAACACATTCCTTAAATTAACAGATTTTATTTTCTCCCATTTATTAGTTAACTACCTACTTCCCTTAAAAGAGAAAATATTTTTGAAATAAGAGAGCACTTTTTGCACATTAAATATTGTTTTTTGTCTTTGCTAATTTTATTTTTTTTAAAAGCTTCACTTCAAATCCCGTTATAGTATATTCTTCTAACATAAATCCAATTTTAGATTTTGTTTCATTTTATTCCTCTAATATAATACACACGGCCTTCAGTTTTCACACTGCAGCTAATTATAAATTCTACAATATGTTCATTCTTATCATGTTTCATATGTTAGCCAACATTAGAGCTGTCAGTTTGGTCAAACTTCTTAGAAACTGAAATTTTAACTCACAACTGAGTACAACTGAGTGTAACTGAACTGATAACTTAAATACAAGTGTCAACATGAAACTGAACAGTAAGTGAACTAAACAAAACTAAAACTAACTACTTCAAATGAAAAAGTTCATCAAATAACTGAGCTTAATTGAATTGAGATTCAACTGAAACTTAAATTAACTACTTAAAATTGAAAATGAACAAAAAATATATGTTTTAAATTATTAACCCTCAATGCATTAGTCAATCATACATTTACTTCTATTTTATATTATTTTTGTGTAAAAATATACTCCCTCCGTATCGTAATAATTGTGAGAGATAAAATATTCAAGCATTGCAATTAATGGGATACGGAGGGAGTATAAACTTAAATTATTTTACTTCAATTACTTATATTCTATACTATTTTTTTTTGAAAAAATGTAACGTGTATAAACTTATATTATTTTAATTCAATTATAAAATTAACAAGCTTAATATTTGAAACTTAGCTCAAGCTCATGACTAAACCTTTTGGCTTAGGTCGAGCCTAAATTCTTAAGCTAGGCTAAGGCAAAAACTATATTATAATTATTATATTATAAAAACTATATTATAATTATTACATTATTTGCTACACTTCTTTTTTTTTCCTTTTTTTAGTAACTTTATTAAAGTGAAATTATAATTTTACCCTTACTAAAATACTTAACCATACATAATTATACCTAACTAAGACTAATGAACCAAATAAACTACTCAAACAACTCAATTAATTTATAACCCAAATCATTCCAATCCACCCTCCACCACCATTTTCACGACCTCCTCTCTTTCCATTACCACCACTAGTTTTTTATGCACGCGATGCGTGCGGCTTTATTTCTAACGAACTTATATTGTTTTAGTGTTTCGAGAAGTTTATGCATGAGATTTTTTTATAATTTATTGTTGTTWTTCCAAAAATTTAGTCTTGATTTTTTGAAATTAAGTCTTGTTTATTTTATAAGATAAAAATAAAATCATCACCAAGTTGCACATAAATTGAAAAAATATTAATCAATTACTATTAATTGTAATCTCGTTTTTATTTATGTATATCTAATATCTATTATACGTGTTGTAAAATACTAAAAAATATTCGATGGAGAGAAAAAAAAAACAAACAAAGGACTAACTTATGTAAACTAAATCCTACTTCCCTGTTATCCGTAGTCATTTTAACTTGTATCCTTTTATTTATTGAAAATTTTATCCATCGTAATTTTTTTCTACTTCATTTATATGAGAGTCAATTTAAACATTCAAACAATAATATTTTTGTTTTACTATTGCCTCATTACTAATGAGAAAACTTTTTTTTTATATAATTTGAGTGAATTATGCTTTAATTTGATCCTAATTTATTTTGTTTTTATGTTGATTACATGTTACATATTTGACAATGTTTTTTGAATTATATGTAAGATTAATTKTGGAATTGATTATGTTACATTTGGCAATTTATTTGAATTTTGTGTTGACTACACATATAAGTGGAGGATATTTTTGTATTTTCCAGGGGGGACACCATTGCTCCCCCCTTGGCTTATATAATAGAGATCATTTTCTCTCTCCTCCAAACCACCACCACTCCTCTCACTCCATTACCACCATCATTTCCACTTTCCTCCCAACCACCATCTCATATCTCCTCGTCGCCGCCATTCACTCTCTCTCCTCACCGCCATTTCCTTTCTCTTGTCACCGCCAACATCCCCTCACACTATCATATCCTCTTTCTTGTCAACGCCGACATCTCTTCTTTCTCCTCTCCTTTCCTAATCGCGATCTCCTCTCTCTTTACCACCACCAGCACAACTAGTGGTAACTAGATCTAGTGGAGTAATGGGTGCGATTGCAAGTTTTGTGGTGGCGTAGGACAATATCTGATGTTGCGGTGCGTGGTAGCATGACAGTGTGGTAGCTTGGCAACATGGGTGTTGCGTCGTGTCCTCGCAGGTGGTGGCGTGAACTCGTGGGTGCGTGGGTGTTGGGAGGTGGCGCGTGGTGGCGTTGGAGTTGGTTGGTGTGGGTTGCGAGGTTGGGGTTGTTCACTAGTGGTTTGGTGTGGTGTTTAGTGTAGTGCTGACAAATGGGTCGTGTCGTGTTCATGTTCTTGTCGTATTTGTACCTAACTCGACCTGAAACCAGTCCTTTTTTTTCATGTCGTTTTCGTGTTGATCCATTTAATTTTTCATGTCAGAAAATTGAACAAATGTAACGAAAATTTACCTAAAATATTTGTGTGAAAATCGCCCCAAACAAAAGAACTCCCAACCAACTTCTTAGATCTTGTTCCTTTTTTTTTTCTGAATTGAATATGATTTTAAGGATTTTTGGATGATTTTTTTTTGAGTTTTATTGAGAAATAAGGAGTAGAAGAGAGAGAAATAGAACAACGGCTAGAGCGGAGGAAAATGAGAAATGTTAGTTACAACCCGAAAAAGAGCGAGTTAGGTTAATTTTATTTATGATATTATCAATGCTTTTGCGGGAAATTTTTCAATGAGTGACCGCCACATAAGCATTGATGATATTAGACTTGTTTTGCTTTATTAGTATTTAAGTTAGATTAGTGAAGTTTTACCGATAAGATATATATAGAAAGATATGATTTGGTTGTTATTTAATTAATCTATATTATAATAGAGATATCACTTTTCATGTGAGGGCTCCAAACTCCAAATGCTGGCTCCTCATTTAATCTCACTAAAAATAAAAAAAATGACCCAAAAAAATCCTATAAATAATAATAAAAAAAAATGTGATAACCGCTCTAACCCATGCAAATATTTAAAGTGGATCTTGCTCTAACCGTTCCTATTCCTCCCATAATTCCAGTCATTTTTTTCCTTTGTTTACCCACTCCTGCTATAATATTAAAACCCACTTCACACTTTATATTTCATAATTAACAATAATATATTTTTTAGTTTTCTAACCAAATTATAATAAGAATATATAATTTTCCCGTGAATTCCCGTTAATGATATTAATAAAAATATATATACTACCATTTCAACATGGATTAGTAGAACACTTAAATATGTAATTTACGAAATACAAATTGTAAGTTAAAGTATCAGTTTATTATTGGAAAATACATTATAATGAACCGGTGCAAAGTTAGAATTTTTTTGTCATACTCCGTAGTATAATTTTTATAATCCGTTGTTGTTGCACCGACAAACTCTAGATTATACAAAATATATGAAATATGTAACATTTAAATTGCCATAACATACGTGGTAATCAACCGAAATACAAAGTGTTAGTTAAATTGGAAAATACATTATAATGAACCGGTGCAAAGTTAGAATTTTTTTACTCCGTAGTATAATTTTTATAATCCGTTGTTGTTGCACCGGCAAACTCTAGATTATACAAAATATATGAATTATGTAACAATTAAATTGCCATAACATACATGGTAATCAACTGCTGTACTGCACATTCTAAAAGAGACGTGTGTTTTGTTGAGAGGCCTCTAAACTATAAATGGAGCCTTCTCATTAACTCTCAATATTTAATTTAATTTAATTTTTATTTTTAGCATCAAAATATTTTATTTTTTATTTTAATTTTTTTTAAAAAAAATCTCCAAATAAAAAAAAAACTAACTTCTTTTTTCGGCACGATCTAGTTTATATAAATTTAATTTAAAATAGAGTGAGATGAGATATAATGGTTGTTTTTTAGATGAGATATAGTTGTTTTTTTTAATAGTTGTTATCTAGATTAAATTTAAAATAAAGTGAGATGAGATATAGTTGTTTTTTAGATCCGATAAAGTTTTTTTTTATATAGTTTTAAATATTTTATTTAATTTATATAGTTGTTGGTTTTTTTAGATTTTATTTAAGATAGGGTGAGTTGACATATAGTTGTCGTTTTTTTATTTATAAATATTAATTTTATTTATGATGTCATCAATGCTTTTGGGTGCAAATTTTTTAATGACAGGCCGCCACTTAAGCATTGATGACTCACATAAGTTTAATAGTACATGTACAATGTCATTTAATTTAATTGATTTTCTTTTAGCAAATAACACTTTTATAGCTGACGTTAATCAGATCATGTTTTATTTCACTAGTATTGGAATTTGAACAACTCTAACCTAAATTGATAATCCTTACTCATATTATAATCAATATGTAATTTTGCTTTCAACTGAAACTAATTGTTAAGAAACTACAACAAATTGTCAAAGACATTAAACTGCTATGGTCTGAACTGTTTGATAGTTGAACTGATTAAGTTCAAATTGAAATAAACTGAAACTGAAATGAACTGAAATCGAATTTTGAAAAATTGAAATAAGATGAACTTTAGTAATTGTTAACTCAACTGTTAACACATTGAACTGAAATCAATTGAACTGAATTATAACTGATTTGTTATTGTTTAACCACAATTGAGTGAATTAACACCAGCGACAGCTCTAGCCAACACTACAACATTCAATTGATAAAAAATTGTTGGTTGTAGAAAGTTAGGTTTCCTTATCTTCAAGTCATAGATTAAATAGTTTTTTATTTTATTTATTTAGTTATCTTTTTTTGCTGCCTTATCAATATGATAAATAACATAGTAATAGAAAAATCTAGAGAAATTTTACGTGGTGGCCTTGAACTTTTCACTTTTCTATGTGGTGGTAGGGGAATTTATAAAATACACATAGTGGCCCTAAACGTTTGCTAATTATTCTTGGTGGCCTTAATTCACTTAAATCATGACTAACTCACCTCTATTTGTACTCTTACCCCTTAGTTTATTACACTAATTCAAAACCCTGTCGTCCCTTTTAAAAGGAAAACCATGTTTCTCCTCAACAGGGTTCTTGTACACTGTTTGTCTAGCTTACGTGTATGTGGATATTTCTTCTATGTGTTAAAATTCCCTAAGGCCCAAACATTATACTCCCTCCGTCTGTTTTTATTTGCTACATTTGCTTTTTCTTACTTTTTGAGACACAACTTCAAATTATAATATCTTGAGTTGTAAATGCTAAAAAATTATAAAAATTATATTTCTAAAAAGTACACATCGAGACGAACTAAATAGAATCACACATAGCTATGATTTAATGTAAATGTATAAAATTAAAACAACTCAAAGTTTACAAATGAAATGTGTCAAAAGTCCAAATGTAGCAAATAAAAAAAGATTAAGGGAGTACAATTTTATATGAAGCTTAATGGCTGATGCAGTAGTATGATTGGTTTGTTACTGTTGGATAAAGGGGAGCAAATTTGATTAAAGAAACTTCAAGTTGAAACTTTGCAGTAAGCATCTCAACCGGACAAAATATCGGACAATATATTATTCCGAAACTGTCATGGATGTTTAGCAATGAGCATCATTGCATTGTTGCAATGAGGATATCTATCACTAAGAAAAGAAGGTTTGAAAGGGCAATAAATTAAGGGGTATGTTAGTAATTGTACTAATAGAGGTGGGTTAGCCTTCATTTAAATGAAGTAAGGTCACCAAGTATAATAAGAAATGGTTTAGGGTCACTATATGTATTTTATAAATTACCCTGCCACCATGTAAAAAAATGGAGTTTAGGGCCACTATAATTTTCCATAAATCTATTGCAAGTGTTCGTGTTGTTAAGTAATACTTCCTCTGTTTCTTATTAGTTGTTACACTTTTTTATGGGCCAAAATAAGCTAATTATAATTAAAGAAATTAATGAGGGACAATAAGTCATTGAAGAAATTAATTAACTAAACCATCACATACAATTAATCAACTAGGTAACCACCGAACAACCACAACCAACCGTACCACAATGCACCACCAACCACCATTGAGTTCATCCCTCCGCAAACCACCTCAAGCATCACCGCGACCGCCACAATCCACCCTGAGCACCACTGCGACCGCCCTTATCTCCACCAACCAAACACCCAGTAATTTGATTTGGGGGTTTTAAAACCTAGAAAACCAAGCACAAATCAACCATCCACAAGCCGACCACACCACCATCCATTCGATGACCACCGACCAATGACCCAGAAAATTGATTTGGGGCTATATTCCCACTACCCATCATATAACAAAATCGAAACAAATGGAAAGAAAAATCCAAACAAAATTCGAAATGCAAATCTCGAATTAAAAAGTGAAACAAATCGAAACAAAAATCGAACAAATCGAGATGATTTAGGGTTTGTTCGATGGGGTTGGAGCGATGGTGGGGTCGGGTGCTTGGTTTGGGTGGTTCGACCGAGTCGAGAGTGTGTTTGGGTGTTTTAGCTCGAGGTCAAGTGCGTGGTCGAGGACTCGAGGTGGTTGTGCGGAARGTTTCGTGGTCTGTGTGGTTGGATGGGTAATTGGATGGTTGAGTTGGGTTGTGTCGGTGATAATAAATATTGTAATAGTATTAGGTTAGTCAAGTAGATTAGTAAGTTTAATCAGAATTAGTAACATTTAGTAAGGGTAGTAGTGTCATTTCATCCCCAAAAACTTACTAAATTTGGTAAAAAAAGAAAGTGTAACATCTAATTTAAAACACCCTAAAAAGGATAGTATAACGACTAAAAAAAACCGGAGGAAGTACAAAGCAACTTAGATTTACAATTTTAAGAATGTTAGTTAGTCATAGTGGTTGACATCAACTTTTAAAGATTCATCTTTAATCATTTTATTCTTTGAATACTTTTATAATTTCAAGTTGCATTTGATTTCTCTCGTCAAAAAAAAAAAAAAAAAAAGTTGCATTTGATTTCTTATCTAACATTGCTTATGCGCACATTGCGTGCGTTTCCAATCTTGCTGGATTAAAGAAAGGCAGTGCTTTAATTAGTGGGATTTTCTTGTGCAAACATACAAGTGGGGAGATGGTTATCCCAAGATTAAAGATGATTTGTGCAATGGATGTCCCTAGTCCAACGAAAGCCACAAAATTTTTCACAAACCAAAATGATCTTAATATATTTAATCTTTTTAAGTTTTTATCTATCACGCGATTCTTATCTAATTAATTATGGAATTGATATAATTACCTACTCGTTCCATTCTGATATTGCTCTTCTTATGGCTTTTGGCACTATTCACAAGGTAAGAGAATCTTCGAAAAATTTAGCAATATCTAAGAAAAATATTGTCATGAAGGGTCGTGTTGACTTCATCTCAATGTATAATTTATTAAAATCTAATTTTTTAGTTTTCATTAATATATAATTAAAGGTATTAATAATATAAAACATGCATTGTCAAACGTGAAAAGCTCAAATGGGAAGTTCAACATGGAACAAAGATGAGTAGTTATCTCACTGTATACTTTCAAGTTTGAAATAATTTCTTTTTACTGATACTTTTTTTGTTATCAACAATGATTAGTTACTTATTGAAATATTACAAAATGGTGGATGCACTTTCACTTAGGTGCATAATTATGGATAGGAAAATTTGGCAATAAATAGTTTATGGGTCAATTTGAAAATGAATACTTAGATTTGCTTTTATTTTACTTAAATACCTAGTTTTCGCAAAACTTTGGTGGATCACTACCATTTAACAATTTTTCCTCCCAAACATATCGGAACCGTTATCTTCTATGGCCCCGGTTCACCTACCATTGTTCATTTCCCCCAATTCCTTCTTTACTCCTCTTCTTCCTTGTTCTTTCTCAACAATCTTTAAATTTCTTCTTCCTTTCTCAATTCTTTCACTCAATCAAACTCTTACTCCTCGATCTCACTCATTCACTCAAAAAAAATTTATTAAACATTCAAATCTCACTCAAATTTGACTCAAAATAATCTTGCTCAACAATTTCGATTTTTTTACTCCAATTTGACTCAAAATTCTGCAATTCTAGCTCAACAAAATTGGAGTTCTTTGTTCGAAAATTCTGGGTTTATTTGCATTGGATTTGGTTCATTTTTTGGGCTGAAAATTCTGGGTTTATTCAAAATTCTGCAATTCTAGCTCAACAATTTCGAATTAACTACACAAATAATAACCTGGTAGTGCTTCAAATCAGAAATCACGGCGCAAATGTGATTTGGCATCTAAACAGCATCTAGTCATCAAATCTCGGCATGGCAAATTGAGCAGCAAAACCATCAACTCAAGATCGCAATTCAACTATTTCCTTGTTGCTTTGCAATCCCTTTAAGAAGCAATCTGATAACTTTCCGTGTTCTTTCTGCACTTTAATTGTGGTATTATCCAGAAGTAACACGTAAGTGTGCAGGCATTATCCAGAAGCAAATAATGACGATGACTTCAAATTTGGATTTTGAAGAAATTTGATGTTGATGATGAAAGTGAGTTGTTGATGATGAAGGTGTGTGAGAAGTGTTTTGAGGGAGAAAAGTGAGATGATGAAGGTGAGAAGTATTGAGGGAGTTGATAAGGGTAAGCAATTGAGAGGGCATTTAGGTAATAGCACACGGATGGATCCGTTGAGTTTTTGACGGATTTCAGCTAGTTGGTAGTGATCCACTAAAGTTTTGCGAAAACTGGGTATTTAAGTAAAATAAAAGGCAAACCTAGGTATTTATTTTCAAAATGACCCAAAAACTAGGTATTTATTACCAAATTTTCCTTTTGGATACACAACTGTTCACTGCTAAAATTTAAAAAGTCAACCCGATCTAAAATAACTATATGTACTTATTATTTATGCACCTTGAAATGCATTGTGATCAACAAATAATCATAGTAGTGGTCAAGTTATTGTGTAAGAAGCTCATTTACAAAATCAGTTATATCACGGCCCGTTTTACTCTGTTTAAATACCATAACTGTAGTATTGTGTTGTAGTTTTATATAAACCTTTATCAAAGAAGCATGTGTAGTTAAAGTAATGAACAGGTCTTGAACTTGTATTGGGCTTTATAGTTTTATCCTTATCTTGGTACTTCTTCAAACATAAAAGCCATTTTGCCAATGCCTTTGGTGGCATAGGCACTTTGATAGCGGTCTATGGTCAAATCTAAAGTTGTCTGTTTCGGAAGGGATCATGTGCATCTCATGTAGTCATGTGAAAGTTACTGAAAAGATGATGCTGCGCTGCTAGAAGGAACAAAGTGTATATTTAAAACAAGAAAGTATTTAGTGACCATAGGTAATATCATCTATAGAAAAATTATTGTTAGGACAATGAATGCATCCAGATGGAAATTGCTACAGAATTGGGAGGATTGTCTCGATATTTGAAGAAGATTATTGATCGGGAAAGATTGGGGAATTAGTCCAATTTCTCTATCTATGTTGGACATTGCTTTTCACAGGTTTTGTCTTTTATGCTGGATGGAAACTTTGGGGTTAAGTTAGTGGGTAGTATATGTTGTTTACTTGAGAACATAATAGCGTATTTTAATATGAATCGGAACTTACCTTTTAATTCTCATCGAAAGTATGGTATAACATGAATTGTAATGGGCAGTGAATTATTGAATTTGAAATAATTATATAGGGTTAGGATCCAATGAGAAGAACCCTTAAAATGAAAATGATGAGAAGTTATCTCAACCCTTCATATAAAAACAATCCTACGACTGAAATTTAGACTCTGAATTCAACATTATTTTACTTCTCTTCCACCTACCTTTCTATCTTTTTCCTCTGTTAAGGTGTGGCTTTTCATTATTTCATACTTGATCCATTATCAACTTCAATCTGGAAATCAATTTTACTTCTTCTTATCAATCAACAATCCATCAATTTCTTCTATTATCCAAACTTTAAAGGAATGATTCCATTTTCTTCATGAATGAATTTAATTTATATATTCTTCAATACTCGCTGCCGTAGAATCGCTTGTCGTCGCTCGTCAATCCTCTTAAGCAAAAACTCAACGACAACATCAATGGTGATAATGTTTACATGTATCAAAACATAATAAGATAAAAGGAAAACGATTCGAAAAAGGGTAGGGTGGATGGAAGAGAGTAACCAAGGAGAATTAGTTTTGGCGTTGTGAGTGAATAGGTGACATCGACATGATTAATCTGCTATATCGTATATTACTAGTTGATGATTTTTCAGATCATTTTTTGATTGACTTACACTTATGCACATTTACATACAAATTTATGCACATTCACTTAGAAAAGAATGCACATTAAAGTTCAATTAATAAATACAGACATGTGGCATAAAATATATGCACATTTATGCTTTTAAAAAATGCACATTCATGTAAAAAAATATGCACATACGTCTCTTAACATTGTAATCGTCTGATTATAAATGAATGTTCTGGATTGCTTTTCACCCTTCTCATTTTAAGGGTTCTTTTCATAGAAAGAGGATCATGGGAAAACCAAACCCTTTGGTGAAAACTAAACCTTGGGTGAAAATTTCTAATCTTGATCGTAGGATCTTGAAATGGAAGGTCACGATTTAATCTAGCAATATACTTATAATTCAATATGGGGTACATTGGAGGTTTAAAGGGGTACGCGTGTTACTACAGTGTTTTGGGGGGTTTGTTTTTTGTACTGTTCATCAACATTAGTTTCAGGTCTCGTGTATCCCTTTAATGCTTGTATGTACCCCTTAAAATGTTAAATGTACCAATTTGGTTTGGTTTTCACGTTCTCATAACTTGTTGTTTTCATTGGATTCTATATATATATATACTAGTTTAGGGCCCGTGCGATGCACGGTATTTATTAAATTTATTCATTAAAATTCTAAAAAGAGTGAAATAAAGTTTTAATTTAATATTTGTCAAGAAATTTGTATTGTATAAGATATATAGTCCAGGACCCGTGCAATACATGTATGATATTTACTAAATTTATTCACAAGATAGATCTCTAACATTATGATATAAAATTGTAATTAAATATGTGTAGGGGACTTTTGTACTCCCGCTATTCAACTGAATTTTTGTTATTAGGGAATTCTGTACTATTTATTGGTAGTGAGAATATTCTAAATTCCCATCTATATATAAAAATGAATATAATCATTTGTTCAAATTTCAATCATATGTAAAAATTGATTTATGATCGTTTATAAAATCTAGTGATATACTTGGTATTGTATAGTATAAAAAATATATTATGATATAATAAAATATAGACTTTGTTGTAAAATTTGCTTAAAAATAAGAAGATTTGTTTAATGATGGTATATTTATTGATGTGTATATCCAATTATAAATAATTAAAATATGTAATGATCACGAAAAAATCTTTTAGAACTAAGACAATAATTTATTTATTATTATTAGCTATTATATTTATAATATGTTTATAAGAATTTTCACAAAAAAACGACGATAAAAAAAGAAAAAGAAGTTCAACTATTAATAGGTGTAGGAAAACTCTTACTCTTACTATCGTCATTATACGAAACATGACATAAGCGGAATCGGTCACTCTCATTATACTCCCTCCCATTGTATGTCATTCTTTATTTTCAAACATTCCACAAGTAGAGAGAATCCTTACCAAATAACTACCAATTGCTATAAGACATAAATGTAAGTGATTTGGGATCTCTGTGTTTTGATTTCATATTGCGTAGGTTATTAATAACTTCAATCGTTATAGTCAAAATATATAATAAAGATATAAACCTTGTTACCAAAAAACATTGCATTAAAACTATGAATCAGTAACATAATGAACAGGAACATTATGAAAATAGAGGGAGTATGAGAATCTCTAATTTCCTCAATATAAATAAGAATGTTAATCATGTGTTTCAGAATTTAGATTTAATCTTACTGTATAAAATTGATTTACATTGTCATATGTGTTTATAAAAGTTATTTCGATAATGATAATATTGTATTAATATAGTACGAAGTATTGGAGTTATACTATTAGATATATAAAAGATATTTCGTTGTCTAAAATTTTGCTTAAAATAAATACATTCGTTTAAGTTTTATTTGATATTAGATTGATATTACAATTATAAATAATTATAAATTAATTATGATAAGAAGAATCTTCAGAATATTAGTAATCATATTATTTATTATTTATTAGCTAGTAATTAATAAGTTAGTTTATATATAAATAATTTACAAAAAATAAAATAAAATAAGAAATTAGTTTTGGAGGGAAATTTTTTAACCAGAGAGCGCCATGTACCTTCTGGTTTTGCCTAGTATTGAGTAAACTATTTCGTATAATAAGATTTCGTTGTTAAATTTGCTCTAAATAATAGATTCTTTAATTGTTATTATTATATAATTGATATACAATTTTAAAATAATTATAAACTATATATGATAAGAAGATTTCTCTAGAATTACGTAAAATTTATATTATAATAATTTAATTAATATGTAGTTATTATAAAATAATTTTACTCAAAAAAATAAAATAAAAATAAGAAAATTTGTTTGGAGGGAAAATTTTAACCAGAGACGCACTCTGGTTCTGCTTTATAATATATAATATAATATATATATATATATAATATATAATTATAAATATAATATAATATATATATATATATATATATATATATATATATATACTATATATATATATATATATATATATATATATATATTTATAATTTATATTTATAGATCACACACACAAGTTTTTATGCACACAATGCATGCGATAACTCTTTTACATATTAGACTTTAATAACACAACAATGATATTAATATAATGAGAGAAAGTAAACACTAACAATGTATATACATAATACTTTAACTTTATTGTGTTGATACGTAGTTTTAAACAATTAAGTTTAAAATGTTTGATTTTAGATGAGTTCAATATGCAAAAATGACTTAGTTTAGTTATTGATTTATTTGATAACAAATTATACGTGTTTGGTTAATAATTCAAGATAAGAAATGCACACTTAAGTGTGCATATACTTTTGTGTTTTTTTTCTATTTTATTTTTAATAATTTTTTTTGTATAGTTTTGATTTCTTTCTTTTTCTACTTATCTAAGTTTCTATCTTTACTTTTGTTTAAGTAAGTTACTTCATAGATATTCTGTCAAAAAAATACTTCATAGTTAATTTTTTTTTGTTTTTAGACCTATGATTCCAATCGTCAATTTCATTCACAACAAATTTAAATGAATTTGTTCAAAAAATTCAAAGTGTTATTGATTAATAAAAAGAATCAAAGTGTAAGTTTAAGTAATTATAAATAAAAAACCTAAACTTTATCAAATTCATTAAATTCGAATAATTTATTGTTTGCGGAAAAAAGTTGATATGATTACAAACATATTGAATGTGTTCCAAAGCAATACAATTTGTGAATTCGTTCGGATTCGGCATAATGTTGCGTAGTTGTTTGGGTGAACATACTTTCGTGATTTTTTGAATTCTTTCCGAGATTGTGAAACTCTAAATCTCCATTCTTCAACAAACGAAAAGAAATTACGAAAACCTAGAAAATCCGATCTTTCATAAGGGAAGATAAGAAAACTACACTCCAAATTCCAACAAAATGAGATAATAATAAATTCAAAAATTGGGGATAAAACTCATAAAGAAACAGAAAAACCAAAAAATTGGGGATAAAACTCTTATAAAGAGATAGAAAGGAGGATTATTAAAAGAATTTTAATACGGGAAGGAATAAATATCAAACTATTGAATGAATAAATTCAATTTTGATGAATTGAAACAATTTTGATCTCTCTCTCTCTCTCTCTCTCTCTCTATATATATATATATATATATATATATATATATATATATAAACATGGATGATGGATCATTGAGTCATGAGTGTATTCTGTTCTTTGTAGATTTGAGTCTTGTGAGTTTAAGTTGATTTATTTTCCTTTCTAGACAATTAACGATTTTGGTTGATTTAGGGGTTGGAGACATTTAGCGAAGAATCTTATTTTTTGCATACTTTGTTGTGGTTGTTCTTGTTTTGTGTCTGAGATGATACCATAAGTATACTTGAACTTGACCTTTTTTATCGGATAGGCAGCAAAGTCTTTTCAATTACTGTGAATGAGTGATTCATAATTAATGGAGAGTAAATATGATTCTCTCTTTGTTATAATGAAGGCTGATGACTCGACCAGAAAAGATGCATCTTCGGGAGCTAATTGAGAAACTTCCAGCTAGAAATCTTGAGCGAATTGTGGAAATCCTCTATCATGGCAAATTGACAGAAAATGTTACTATTGACATGATTTCTGTTAATCTTGAACAACAGGTATCCTCTGCTTCTGTGTGCTTCACAAATCTTCGTCAAGCTTTCCATATTTATTTTATAATTCATAATATATACTTCGTATCTACTTTGTGTATCTTTGTTGTTGTTGATTACTTATTTTAATTCTGAGTTGTATAAAACTAGGATTCTGTAGTGCAATAATGCATCATATAATGCAGGAAAACTCTACTCTTTGGAGAGTCTATTGTTACATTAAAGCTGTTGAAAATGCCAGAAAGTTGTCAGCGTAGCTTCCTTCGAAATGGGTGCCGAATTGGAGTTTTGATGGTTCTTCCAATATGCTGTCTCTTGTCTACTTGTTCCATGGTCATAGCTCCTCAAATATTCGCAAGCCAAGGCTACAATAATGGCAGCCATGTAGTTACTGGAATCTAAGTGCAAAATGCGAAGATCCTATTGATGGTAAAGAATAGCATGAACCTACAACGTTTCTCTCAAAGAGAAGAGAAAGCTCGGTGTAGCTGCTTTTAGTGCAACATGCCTACAAATTCAGAATTTGTGTCCACAAGGTTAGGTTTATGCATAGCTGAATGTTCATGCTAGAGTGTACATTATCTTAGGTAGAATTTTGCATAGCTAAATGTTGCTCCATTGTTTGGAGTTGGAAAATTATGTAGAAGAGGCTATTACTACTAGAACTAGTTTTTTTTTTGCCCGAAGATGGAACTAGTTGGAGCTTTGTTTGTTCGATAGGTATTGGAGTGCAATTCGTTATATTTATGTGTAATTTTTAAATGTTAAGAATGGATTCAACACTTAAGCTAGCTCCAAAAGCTATTATGGGGCCAAGAATGAACCCAATAACATGTTAATAGCTTTAATACAAAATTTGAGACGGCAAACTGATGGTAAGAACAATTCCTATCGGTACAAGCTAGAAAACGTACACATAAGATTTATTGATTTAATAATGCACTAGTACTTGGAAACCTTCTTACACAACTTTGTTACTGCTAAATACATGTCATGTGAATTTGCCCCGTTTTGATCACCCACATTAAATTGTCTTTGTCATTAGTGGCAACAACGGTTGAATGGATGTTGGAAAGAAATAGTCATAATATTAATAATAGCAAGTATAATAGACCAAACAATAATCTACTCCATATATTAGTGCAATTTAATTTGATTGCAGGGTTGTAACTCAAAAATAAGACTATAGAATAGGAATAAGGCTTGGCATACACATAAATTGTTCAGCCAGATTAAGGCTCCGTTTTTTGTGATTGAACTGATCTGAAGTGAAATGAATATTTTATGTGAGAAAGAAATTAGGTTAGGTAACTCATCTGAACTAAATTAATCTAAATCGAATTGAATTGAAATGATGTACCATAAAAAGAAGTCCAAAGAAACAGGGTCTAAGGAAGAAAGAAATCTTACCAAATAAATTAATTTCGTTTGAAACTAATGCAATCAAGTTTGTAGGTTTAAAGTTGCTTGTGTTTTGATAGTTTTGAAATGTTTAACAATTGCAAGTGTGAGTTTTTTTTTTTTTTTTTTTTTTTTTWAWAAAWAWMAAWAAAAAAAWAAAAWAAAAATWWWAAAAAAAAAATTTTAAAAAAATTTTTTAAAAAGGSCCCCCCCCCCCCCCCCCACACACACACACTGATGGAAGGTGATCAACGTTTTCGTTCTTCACTTCAATTTTGTACTTGCACTCAAACATGTGGTTAGAACAAACATAAGTTGAAGTCCTACAAACATAAGTTTGTACTTGCACTTAAATTTTGTCCTTCTTGTGACATTAAGGTTGACCGTAGTAATTAATTGAAAACAAGTTAGATTTGACTTAATAGGGTTGTTGTCCTTGTTGTGACATTACGGTTGACCATAGTAATTAATTGAAAACAAGTTAGATTTGACTTAATAGGGTTGTTAAACAAATAGCGCCCTTGAACCACCAACAAAGCGTCTTGACCATCCACAATTCGAGTAGTAATGTCTTTCTTGGGATCACGTAACACAAAATCCATTGCCACATCACTTGCCCTTGAATCTTCTGACTCATGAGAAGTGTTATTTTCCTGATCATTGTGATGTTGTGTTCGCATAGCTGCTTGATACCCAAGGGTGCCCCGACTTGGTTATTGTTAGCCTTTCTTTGAGCCTCTTGAGGGTTGCTTGTGACTCTGATGCTCATAGCTAGGGGTGAGCAAAGGTCCTGTCTGGACGTGAAACCGAACCAGATCGGACCGCCGATTCCGATCTAGGTCCAGATATATATATATATATATATATATATATATATATATACTCAAAAATTAATAACCAATTGTTCGTAACTCTCCTCTATATTATATTTGAATTGTAAGTCTCTAAGATAAGTTAGTAACTAGTAATAGCTCAATGCACAACAGGTCCAACAAATTTTTTTGTTGAGTTTTTCAATTAAAAGAGCAAAAAAATAAAATAAAATAAAACAGGTCTAACAGGTCCAGACCTGGATGGGACTTGAATTTTCAAGTTCGGTCCAGAGTGTATGTCGCTAAGATAAGTTAATAACTAGTTAGAGCTCAATGCACAACCGATCCAATAGATTTTTTTATTGATTTTTTCAATTAAAAGAGCAAAAAAATAAAATAAAACAGGTTTGGACCGGAATAAATTCAGGTCCGGTACAGGTCCAAGTTTTTTTTGAGATTTCGATCCGCCGGTCCAGTCAATCCCGGTTCGGTTCTGGACAGGTGTTCAGCCCTACTCATAGCTATCCTTGACCTAGGATTATATTGTTGAATTGTTTTTCCTTGAACTAACAAGTTATACTCCCTTGAAGATATTATTATAGCACAACCTGGTTTTTTCTTTTTCAGAAAATGAAATTTGGATTCCACTACCTTTGGAAATTTTCCAGATTCTTTGCCTGCACATTGTGTCATCCACCTTATTGCTCATCATGACTTCCTTTATGTCATCCACCTTATCGCTCATTGTAGATACCTACATTTATCCCTAGCCCAAAACAACTAATGATAAGACACCCCTCGCAACACACAAGTCAAATCAAGAGAGCTAGCTAGGACCCTGACAGGCCCTAAAAAAGGCAAATTCCTTTACACCGGACACCTCTTTCAGGTACTTAGCACCTCAAAAAGTAAGTTTGAATTTTCAAATAACTTGAACTTATTTTTAAACATTTCTCGAGAATTTTTCGGAAATTTTCTGAAATTTTCTAAGCATTTTTGGCAATTTTCGGAATTTTCAGCAATTTAATTAATTTTGTGATAATTAAGTAAATTATTAAAACAATTCCAAAATTCACAAAATTTTAACACAACGCACTACTTCCAGAAAAAATTTTTACATTTTTTCCATAATTTTTCGATTTATGATTTAATATTTACGAATTTCTTAAGCAAAAACGTAAAATCGAGCAAAGCGGGCCACACCGGGATATTTTGCCTCGAGACAAGCTTCCCGAGGAAGCCAAATATCCCAAGAATCGCAATAAATCAGCTAAAATTATATAAAATCATGCGTATATGCATCACGTCTCACATAAGTGTGTTCTACACTTAAGACAAGACCGGGGGGGGGGGGGGGGCTCGCTTAAGTTTGGCGCTGGTGCACTACCTATGTAACAAATTCTTAAGCTTGATGCCCATACCCACCATGATGCGCGACTATGTTCACTACAAAGCCGTATTGGTTTAGACCTCCTTTGATCATCACATCGGGCTACATGTGTTAAGGATCGTTCTGAGCCTAGTCATTGGACCCTCTTGGACATCCAGACTGACCCGTTCGATGACGTAGCAACTGACTCTAGGTGGTTGGACTTTTGTTTTTCTTTTGCATATACGGTTCATGCTAGCGTGACAACGTGCTACGTGCTTTTAGACTAAAGACCCTAGCTTTGCATACGTAACAAACAAGTCATTGAGTTATGTAATAGTCCTCGTATAACAAGGTGATCATTCCTTAGGCGTTATAATGTCGAAGTGGTTGTAAACTAGAATCATTAGGCGTTACGTCTTTGTTAAGTCATACAATTGTAAACGGACGTCGGCCCTTTGAATTTCTCCTTTTCAAAAAAAAAAAAGAAGAAAAAAAGCAAAATAAAAAAAAAAACGAAAAAAATGACACAAAAAAAATGTGAAAAAGGAAAATAAAAGGCGAAAGGCAGATTTCCGACGTTCATGCACTTTTACATTTTTTGAGTAAGTCAATAGGAAAGGGAATGATCACCCCTAAGACATGCATTGAATCACAGGTTGATTGGACATGGAACTTAACTTTTGGTCCATGTGCAAACAGGGTAGGCACCAACGGTTTGAGCTCATAGACACAGGGTTCGTTCTACGGTTCTCACGCAGCACTCCATCAATCAACACCATTGCACTAATGGATAGTGAAGACACTCGAATGGACTTCACTTTAGCTGATTTGAATGAGACCCTCAACTCATTGGCTTCCCGAGTCATTCAGCTAGAGAAATCCAACACCCAGGTCCTTGAAATTCTTAAGGAAGTGATCCATGGCATTCTTAAGCACTATGTAGACCGGGTTTTGTCCAAAGGAGAAATAGCTTCTTCAGGCCACAAATTGCAAGGATCAATTGGTGAGAATGACGCTGAACCAAAGCTAACGACCAATATGGTGGAGGTCATCACTTCTCACACGAACAAAGCAATGAAGAGGATCGATGATTTTCTTAAAAGCAAGACTATGGTGAAGACACCTGTAGTTCTCAACAAGTGCAAATACACTAGGATAGGCATGCCCTATGCCCAAGCCCTTTAGCACCTCAAGGCGATTGGCTTCATTACACCAAAAGGCCCTACTCCTAATCCTCCTTTGGAGAAAAGGCCTCTTAAATGGAGTATAGATAAGTTTTGCAAGTTCCATAGAGGACATGGCCATGACACCGAAGAATGCTATAGATTAAAGGAAGCAATCCAAGACTTGATAGACATTGGTTGTCTCCCTTTCCCTCTTAAAGGCCCTAAACAACATGCCCAGGTGTCCGTGATAGAAGAAGACGAGGATTCCTTCGATCCTACCGCTCTCATTGCACCAATGAGACAACCGTTTCCTCAATTGGTCATATCGCAGCTCTTCCATCACGTCAACGACATATGGGAGAGCGATGACGAAAATGTTTACATATACGGGGATGTTCAGAATACTTTCACCACTACAATCCAGGAAGAGAACGCAGTCTTTGAAGCCCTCTATGGCCCATCACCTTCCTCCAAGTCTGAGGAGGTTCGGGTTCTCACCAGGTCAGGTCGACTCAACACTTCCATCGACCAACCAAATGCTCAGGTCATGCCACATCTGCCACCTCCTCCACAAGAAGAGAATGAATCTCATCATCAAACAGTTGAAGAAGATAAAGGCAGATGTGAACATATGGCAACTCACAGTGGCTTCCAAAAGTCATCGAGATGCTCTTTTCCAGGCACTGACTCGAATGAATGTGCCTAATGACACTACTCCCGAAGCAATGGTGGGATTAGTCATGCGGGACTCTTATGCTCCCTCCATTACCTTTTCAGAAGAGGATCTCCCAATGGAAGGCAGCGAGCATACCAAAGCTCTCTACGTTAATGTCATTTGCAAGAATCTCCATGTGCCTATGAAGTTAGTCGACAACGGCTTCACAATCAACGTCTGTCCACTAAGGACCGCACAGAAGCTGGGTATCTCTCAAAGTGAGATGCAACCTCACAATCTGTCTATTCGAGCCTATGACAAAAACAAGAGGGACACTCTAGGCATAGTATGGCTCAACGTTACTACAGGGCCAATTGAAAAAAGGGTCCGATTTCATGTGATTGACATCAAGCCAACTTTCAACTTGCTACTAGGACGACCATGGCTTCACGAGCTAGGGATCGTCCCTTCTACACTCCACCAAAAGGTGTAATTCATTCCGGAAAGTGAGCCCATCACCATCGATGCAACTCCTATGAGAATCGAAGAAATTGAGCCACCCATAATCCATGTCGAGCATGACGAGAACG
Organism: Bassia scoparia; assembly: GCA_008642245.1. NCBI lineage: Eukaryota > Viridiplantae > Streptophyta > Magnoliopsida > Caryophyllales > Amaranthaceae > Bassia > Bassia scoparia. Next base: position 37,493 of record SNQN01000702.1, read on the forward strand.
ATGAAGATTAATGGGGTTTTACTGTAGTAGTCTTGGAAGAGGACAAGGTCCCTTTTGACTTCCATCCACATTCCAACTTGGTGTTCAATGCACTCCTACGAGATAAGAGGAACTTACCTGGGATGACACTCGGACTACGCAAAGAAAAAGCAACTCCCTTTCAGGAATCCATACCGAAGAATGATACATTCGGTCTGGGATACATTCCTTCATATGAAGAGCGTTTGGAGTTCATATGCAACAAGGCCTCTAAGAAGAGGGACGAATGCAACATAACTCTCGGTCCATATCTGCTTACTCTCAATGGACAGCTCATTAAGGAAGGGGATGAGTTTCCATACTACAAATTCTCGGAACACTTCACAGGAATGGATGTCAATAAGTATCCAAGACTCGAGATTTTCAACAACTGCAACTTTGTAGACGGGGATCCTGTTCCCACAAGCAAGGTATCTKCCCTAGATGGCCTCAAAGCACAAGGCTTGGGACTCCTATTTAGCCAAGAAATCACCCTCCAGTTGAACAAGAGGTTTTCATGGCAATGGCCAAGGAAGCATTCGACCCCACCACTCTCATCACACCAGTCGAAGGCTTGGTTCATGGTTGGCGCAAAATCACGAAGATAACTACTCCAGGAGACAAGGTCATCAAGTGCACCATGGGCGAAGGACCAATGCTCGAGGATACTAAATCTGAGACTGAGTCTGAGTCTAGTGTCGTAGAAGCTAGGATAGCTAGTCCTAGGGAGTGTCCTCCTGAGTCTGTCAAGGAGCCTAGTATCCCCCTTTCCCTTGTCAATCAAGTCTCTTCGGAGACAAACTTATCTGTACTCTCTTCAGAGTTTAATAATATGCTCTCTACTTACTCCTCTTTTCCTTCTTATGATTGCTTTAATTCACAACTCGAAAAAAAACAAAAGAACAATGAGTTAATAAAGGCAATGGAAGAGCACGAAAAGAAAACTTCTGCCATCGAGCAAACAGAAAAGGTGGGCATCTCCGACAACGATACGCCGCGAGAGATACAAGTTGGTCTGACACTGAGTCTGCAAGAAAGGGATGAATTGGTCGTAACACTGAAAGAATTCCGGGATGTTTTTGCTTGGTCCTATGGTGACATGTCAAGAATTGATCCAGACATCGCAGCACAGAATTCCGCTCATAAAGGGGGCTAAACCAGTCAAATAAAAGCTCCGTCGCATGAAACCGGATGTTGCCTTTAACATTTGGCAGGAAGTCATCAAACAACACAATGCAGGCTTCATTAAGGTTGTCAATTACCCTCAGTGGATAGCAAATGTGGTTCCATTACCTAAGAAAGATGGACGAGTTCGAATGTGTGTAGATTTTCCTGACTTAAACAAAGAAAGTCCAAAAGACGACTTCCCTCTACCACACATAGATGTTCTCGTAGACAACACAACAGATCGTACCTTGCTTTCGTTCATGGATGGGTATGCGAGGTATAATCAAGTCAAAATGGCCGAAGAAGATATGGAAAAGACAACCTTCACCACTCCGTGGGGGCTATATTGCTACATTGTGATGCYTTTTGGWCTCAAAAATGCAGGCGCCACATATCAACGAGCTACCACTGCTCTGCTTCATGACATGATACACAAAGAAGTAAAGGTTTATGTCGACGATATGATCGTCAAGTCAAAAGACCGCGAAGGACATACCCTTGCACTAAGGAAGTTCTTTCAGAGACTCCGACAATTCAACATGCGTCTCAACCTGCAAAAGTACGTATTCAGAGTCACTTCARGCAAGCTCCTAAGTTTTATCATCAGCTCTCGAGGCATCGAGATTGATCCGACAAAGATCAAAGCAATCATGTCACTTRGGCCACMACAAAATGAAAAGGAGATCCGAGGGTTCTTGGGTCGACTCCATTACATCAGCAGGTTCATATCCAAGCTCACAATGGTTTGTGAACCCATCTTTAAGAAACTGAAGAAAGGTGCGCCCAAGAAATGGGATGATAGTTGCCAACAAGCTTTCGATAGGATCAAGGAGTACCTCACCAATCCTCCTTTGTTAGCTCCTGCTCGCCCTGGGCATCCATTACGGCTCTATCTTACAGCAACAAGCACCGCCACTGGAGCAATGCTTGCTCAAGAAATCCACGGCAAGGAAGTGCTATTTACTAACTTAGCAAGAAGTTCCTTTCATACGAGGAACGATACTCTGCCCTAGAGAAACTATGCTGGGCTTTAGTGTGTGCATCGCGAAAGCTTCGACATTATTTGCTCACACATACCGTACACATCGTATGCATAGGGGATCCTCTGAAATACCTCTTTGAAAAGCCAGCAGTCAATGGACGCATGTCTAGATGGATGGTTATGCTCGCCAAATTTCACCAAATTTGACCTTAAGTTCGTGCCTCAATAAGCCATCAAAGGTAGTATCGTCTCCGAGTTCTTAGCAGACTCTCCAGGGCAAAGTCCTTTTTGAGGACTTTGACTTTCCAAACGAGGAACTTATGATGACCGAGGAAGACAGTTGGTCGTTATACTTCGATGATGCATCTAAAAAAAAGGATGTGGAGTTGGAGTGCTTCTGATCCCACCACAAGAGGAGCACACCCCAATTTCTGTCAATCTCGACTTCGACGTCACTAACAATGCCGCAGAGAACGAAGCATGTATTCTAGGTTTGCAAGCTGGCGTTGCACTTAATGTTAAGAGATTACTTGTATATGGTGTTTCCTCCCTCATCATAAATCAGATTTGAGGCCGATGAAAGGTACGAAGTGAAAGCCTTGCTCGTATCAGTCCTATCTCAAGAACATTGCATCCTAGATAGACGAAGTCGAATACACCTACCTACGACGCGAAGACAATCAATTTGCAGATGCACTAGCAAAGCTTGCATCCATGGTGCGAATCCCGAGTTCAGTGACCCAAATGCCCTTAGTCATTGAACGAAAGAACTAGCATACGTCTGCACTTTAGACGAAACGAATGAGGTGCCCAACCTCGATGTAGAAGAGTCATGGTACAAAGACATCAAAAACTACCTAGAAACTGGCAAATACCCTTCTAATGTAACAAAAAAGCAACAAAGAGCTTTGAGGCRTCTTGCATCTCAGTACTTACTTCAAGGCGGAGAACTCTACAAGTGCCACTACAATGGTCTCCACCTACTTTGCATCACTCAACAAGTAAGCAAAACAATCATGGAGCACATCCATGACGGAATCTGTGGCACCCACATGAATAGCAGGATCTTGGCCTCTAAGATCATCAAGTTGGGGTATTATTCGACCACCATGGAAAGGGATTGCATGTAATACGTCCGTACATGCGACACCTGCTAAAAATACTCCAATGCACAGCATGTTCCTCCGCCTCTCCTATCCACATTTGTCTCTCCGTGGCCTTTCTCTACATGGGGAATAGACATAATAAGGAAAATTACGCCGCCCTGGCAAAGAGGTCACAAATTCATACTTATGGCCATAGATTACTTCACAAAGAGGGTCAAAACAACGTCATATGCTAAGCTCAAGGCTAAGCACGTGGGAAAATTCATAGAAAACAACATCATTTGTCGCTATGGAGTCCCTCACGAAATCATTAGTGACAACGACACCCATTTTCAAGCAGAATGTGCGGATCTGATCGCCAAATATAAGATTCAGCACCACAAGTCATCACTATACAGGCCACAAGCCAATGGGGCAGTTGAAGCGGCTAACAAAAATCTCAAAACAATTATCTCTAAAAAGACAAAGAATTATCGAGATTGGCCGCAAAAGCTACACTTCGCTCTATGGAGTTATAGGACCTCTATTCGCACTTCAACCGGAGCTGCTCTATTTTCACTGGTCTATGGCGCCGAAGCTGTTCAACCAGTAGAACTAGAGATCCCGTCTCTATGCATTGTCCTAGAAAGCAAGCTCCCAAAAGCAGAATGGGTAAGGGCGAGATTCGATGAGTTAACTCTGCTCGACGAAAAACAGCTAGCAGCCTTGCATCATGTGCAAGGATACCAAAAGAGGGTCGAACGGTACTTCAATCAGCGAGTCAAATCACGAGGCAACAAAGAAGGTGATTTCGTTCTTAAAGCACTTCGTAAAATTGTCTTAGATCCCCGAGGAAAATTTTGTCCTAATTGGGCAGGTCCTTACATTGTCAAAAAGATCTTACCAAAAGGGACAATTCAACCAATGGACACAAATGACGATAATTTCTACAGCTTCACTAAATTAGACCAGCTCAAGAAATACTACGTCTAAGGCATACATGCGCACCACGTCTCAGCAACACTATAGCACCATGCATTAAAACTACGGATGGCCTAATTCCTTATGGGATACGTAGGCAGCATCGCCCTTGGGCTCGGCCACAATAACAAGTGCCCTACTTGTTTTGGGATTAGCAAGTGAACAACAATCAAGCAGTAATTGGACGAAGTTTTCTTCAACATGCTCAAAGTAAACACAATGTATAAAAAGWAATGCAAGTTTGTAATTTATTACTACTTATAATTAAAATTGAGCAACTATAATACAAAAGGAAACTTCAAGCTCCAAAGTTCRCTTATTACATGCAAAAGCGGCTCGCAGGCCAATCACTTTATTAACTCATAAATAAAACAAACATAAAATTAAAGAATAGTTGTGGAAAAAACCAATCACTCCTTCCTCTCCTCTTCTCGCTCCTTGGCATCATCCTTCTTTGCACCTGAGTTCTCACCTTTAGGCTTCCTCACCCATTTGCGTCTCTTGGGTCTATCTTCCACGACAACCTTTCCTTTTCCTCTAGCATCACTTTCAAGTACCTCTTTAGGCCTAAGTCTCCTTTCAGCAACATTTGAGTTAATCCTCAAAAGAGGAAGTCTTTCTAGCCTACTCCAAACTGGCACCTTCTTAGGACCAAGTCTGTCCTTAGCAGAAACAGCTCTAGACTTAGCAGCAGGGGCCTCAATAGAGTCACAGCCCAGTCTCTTACTCTTGGCATGGTCCTTCTGCTCTGCACGTCTTGCCTGAACACGACCCATCACATCAGTGGCATTCATCCAGACACGGTAGTGAGCAAAAATCTTATGGTCACCTCGAGCAAGTGGGGTCACCTGAAGTGTAGTATGGGATTCCCAGTATTTCTCCCACTCTATTGCATTGCCTGAATGCAAGCGCTTGTCCTCAGGATAAACTGTGTCAACGGCGGGAATAAGTTGAACTTTCCCGAATTGCCTCATCACCCTTGAAGGGAAATAAAAAGTCAACGTGGTCAAGCTAGCCACATGCACATATGGAGACAAGAAAGTACTAAGCCTAGTTTTGGCTGATTTTGCTCCTTTTGTTTACTCCCATGCACTTTGGCACGCAGTTCTTGGTCCAACCTAGGTCCTTCCGTGCATTTTCAAGGAGGAATGAGCCGAAATTTGCCTCAACAACGCAACGCAACAACCCAAGATGGTCGACAACGTCTTAAATGTTTAAATACATGCATTGAATATAGTTAGCAAGTTGGCTTTTGCAAGTCGTAGTCAAAGCTCGACATTACAAAATGAGCTGTGTCTAGAGTCGTACCCAAGTCTAGGCATATTTACACAAACACTCGAGTCTAATCTAGAGTCGAGTCGAGTCGAGTAAAGTTAAGCAAAAGTCAACAAATAAGTCTATGTAGGTCTAAGCTAAGTCCTAAAATCAACAAATGCAAAGCTAGGGTCACCCCCCCTTACTTACAGGTGACAGGTACATCTATTGCTTGCGACACGTCGAAAAGCCGAGTGGCGATAGCACCTACAAGGCAGACTCATCTAGCAACTCATTAGGGAAAAAAACTATAGAAGGGGTCCCTGGTATTGTAAACTGAGTCGAAGGTCCGGGTTGAGAACGGGAAGTCGAAGCGCCGCTCGCGAACCTCGTGCCTGACGAGGTCGAAGCTCCACCCCGGTTAGAGATCGGTCTCAAGTGCATCACCGTTGACGTCAGCATCCTCCTCGTCGCCCTGACGAACCTGTAAAAGGATTTTCAAGTCAAAAACGGGTTCCTGACCTTGCAAAGAATCGAAATTACGAGATTTGGTGCACTTACCGAGTCTCTCAGCTAACAGTAGGAGTGTCTCTAGGCATCTATTACTCCTAGTAGCCTCATGACACCTGCTGAGGAATCTAATTTGCAAGACAAGCAAGTCAGCACATGAGTGAATACTGGCATGAAAAGACAGAATGAAGAAAGTAAAGTGTTCCCAACTTGACCAACTCTAGGGGCATCGAGTTCTGAGCGTGTCTAGCAGCTGGAGGGGCAGGCTCAACAAACTCGTCTGAGCCAGGAGAAATCCTCAAGTCTGCAAAGGGGATCTCACCGAGGTCGTAGTCATGCTGCACAAGCSAAGCTAAAGTTAGTGCACAACTATCGGAAAGCAAATGCAAAGAAAAGGTGTGGATAAGCAAGACTCATACCTTGGCAACTAGCTCGACTCGAGGGGCTAGTCGCTCCTCAATGAAATGCTCATAGGCGACCTAACCCCTGACACCAAGCAAGAGATGGTACTCCACCGCCTCGCCATTACTCAAGTCATTGTACAGCGTGGTGGCTAGTAGATCCTCATCCATCATAGTGTCTGGAGGATCCTGAGGCACTGTAGGCTCAGAAAGGCTATGTTGCCTCACAACACGCTCCCCGAGGTACCGGACAGGCCCTTGAGGCCCCCAAAAGAGGCATCGCCTTTTAGCGAGGTCGGCCGCTGCAGCGAACCTCCTCAGCCTCGCGTTCCCCACTCGCCTCCATGGGCGCCACTCCACCTGCAGCAAAATGTGGTTAAAATCACAAGCATTCAAAGAAAACATACAAGTAAAAGGCAGCAAAGCTCACCTCAGTTGGGTTCAAACGACAGAGAATCTTCCTCGGCTGTTGGAGCCCCTCGGTCCAAGACGGAGTGTCTTGGGGTGTCCACCGCATCATCATAGGCCATCGAGCAGGCTGCACGTGGGGGGATAACCTAGGCACCAAGCCAATGCGTGAAAAGTACTCGTAAGCCCAAAACTGCAGGTACACCTAACAAGGTCAGCCAATAGAGGTAAATTAAACGCAAACAAGGTGATAAAGGTCAAAGAAAATTACCTTAAGCACTCTCCAACAGCCAGCTAAGGCAGGAACTACAACGCCATCCAATTGGCGACAACACGACCCAATAGAATGCACTAGGGCTGCATAGCCAAATCCACCCCAGTCATAGGAGGAAACAGCAGAAAGATCCTCCAGAATGGGGAGATAGCGAAGATGAACTCTGCTGCCCGTGCCCTTATCAGGACACAAAGCTATGCAAAGCATCACTAGGATGAAAATCCTTGCTGACTACTCATCGGTGGTTCGTGCTAACTCTAGACCCTCCATGAGCACACTCTGCGACGTCGTGTTGTTTACACTCTCGGCTCGCAGACGAGAAGCAATCGGACCCAACCACTTGTCCAAACGAGGATTAGAAAGCTTGATCTCGTTGTCTAAAGGGACAAGCTTGTCAGTGAAAGCAAGCCCTATCAGCATAGCAAAGTCATATGAAATCAGAGCTATTTCCCCCCACGGGAAGTGAAAGGTGTTCGTGGTATCCTAAAACCACTCCATCAAGCCGAACACTAGGATCTTGGGAGCAAGCGAATATGACTGGCTGGTCATGTTGAGGATGAAATCCTGGAAGCAGCACCGGCCTAGGATTTCCCATACTCCTCCGCAACGCTCAAAGAACTCCTAGAGAAACAGATCACCAACTATATGAGGTTCCGTACGTCCGAGTACGGTAGTCACTCTGCACAAGAGATGACACAAAAGTTAACAAATGAGACAAAATGAAAGGTAACTAGACAAGTGAAAGCAACATACTCGTCCATTCCTCGGACGAATCGAAATGTGGTAATCGGGGAAGTAACACAGCTCAGATTTGTCCCAGTCAGTCATCTTCCATCTCTGGCGAGAACTGCGCACCTGCTTTCCTCTTCGGACTGGCATGCTATAAGCAGAATAGAGCAAAGACTCAGAAAAAAACGCGCAACATAACAACTAGAAATGGGCATCTCGCATATAAATAAAAAGGCCCTCCGGGGGTTTATAACTAATCAACACAACCATGGTCGGAGGAAATGCACAATTTCCTAGCAATCTGAACAATAGGCAAGCAACTAAAAGGTGAGAAAGAGCACTTCTTCTCCACAGTAAGTGTACATGCCTAACGGAATGCATGATTCCACTCATAAATTTTATATGCAACAAGGATTTCAAGAAGGTGTATACATTCGCCCACACGCCATAATCCCCAATTTAGCAAGCAATAACCATTAACAAGCACTTTTGTAAGCTTTAAGCTACTTACAATGGTGAAATCATACATGGGCATCCACATTGTTTCAAATAGGCATGGACAAGTTTATTCTATCATCAACAAACAAGAATAAACAAGGTATATGCATAATTCAACAAGACATGGGCATGGCAAGCTACTATTCATCATCTTTTTCAAGTAGTAAGCTTACAATAACATAACTCATTCAAATTTGCACCAAATTTGATGAAACAAGTTGCAAAAGACTCACATAGGCATGAATAATCCAAAGAATCCAACAATTTCAAGCATACACAAGCAAATGAAAAAGCCCCAATTCAATTGCACAATTTTGACAAGGCATATTCAAATGGCATAATTTTGAGTATTAAAATTGCAACTTACAAGTGAATTTCAAGTTTGGAGTAGTAAACTTACTTGAATTTGGGATTTGATGAGCAAACAAAGCCTTTTCAAGCAATTCCAAGATGCAACAATGGAGTTTAGAGAGAGTCTGCAACAAACAAAGCAAAGAGCAAATGACAAATGAAGCAAAAGTGCCAAAATAAGGCACGATTCTCGGCCAAAATGAACGAAATACTAGGCGTAATTGCGCCCAGTTTCGTGTTCTTTTGGCTCGATTTTCGAGCCATTTCTCGTGGGCCCACTTGTGTACGTGCGAAGCCCGTTGAGTTTAAATGTCGTTGGTACTTCCCGGGAATTTCAACCAACTTTCAAAGTCATGCACAATGACCAAAATGCTCCTAAGCAAGCAAAACGGACCCGAAAGTCATTGAGTTGCTACAAAATACATCTACGGAGCTACGACAAGTCGTAAGCGAATGCAAAGTCATAATGAAGCAATAGCCACGATCAAGTGAAGATCGAAAGAAGATCAAAGTCAAAGAGCACATTCTCTAGTCGAAGTTGCATCATCCTCTCGAGGGCCATGCGTTAGCCCGATTGTGTATATGCAATGCAAGTATTTACAAAAAGACATTGCTATACGCAATCGTGGCTATACATGACATTACCTCCAGTTTAGTTCTCCTGGACGACTAGCCAAGATGGGATACACACTACTAGAATTTCGCCTAAGGCCGACCGAAAATATCGACCGAAAAAAAATCGGTCGGTGTTACCGACCGACACCGACCGAAATCGGTCGATGTAATATATCGACCGAATTATCGGTCRGTATTACCGACCGATTTTAAATCGGTCGGTAATACCGACCGATAATTCGGTCGGTAAGTTGCTAATTTTTTTCCACCTACGCCTTTCCCTCCATCAGCTAGAAATTATTATTTTTTATTAAAAAAAAAACATTACCGACCGAAATATCGGTCGKTGTACCGACCGATTTTCAAATCGGTCGATGTACCGACCGATGTTTCGGTCGATAATGTTTTTGGATTATTTTCGAATATAATACCTCAAACCCTCACAAACCACCTAACCCCTCTCTATCATTCTCTCTCTCCTCTATCCCACTCAAACCCTAATCTAACCCCTCTCTATCACTCTCTCTCTCCTCTATCCTCTCAGATCTCCTCCCACTCTCGTCACCTCTCATCTCTCACTCTCGTCTCCTCTCATCTCATCTCTCACTGTCGTCTCCTCTCATCTCATCTCATGTCACCGCGAGCTAGAGTGACGATGCGGGTAACAGCAGACTCCTCTCAGTCTCCCACACCACTCGCCGTCTCTTTGTCGAGCTCTTTGGAGCACTTCATCGAGCACTTCGCCGCTCCCTTTTGCATTCCATCGAAGCACACGAGATTCAGGTATTTTTTGCTTTCAATTCTCTTCAATTTGCTCGAATATTCGACTTAGGTTTAATGATTGGGGCTTTTTGATTTTCGCCCAATTTTGCTTAAATTGTTCGTGTTTGTGCTTGAAATACTTGAATTGGCGTTTCTGCTGAAATTTTTGAGCTATTGTTTGTTTTTTTTCTGCCTTTTGGGTTAGTCGAGTTTGAACTTTGTATATTGTGGCTGAAAAAGAATTCGTTTTTTCGAGATTCGTCGTGTTTTCCGGTGATTTGTTGCTGGTATTCGAGGTTAGTTTCTGTAACTGCTGTTTGATTTCGGATCTGTTCTTGAAGCGTCGCTTTGTTTCGTTTTAGATCGAGCTTTACTTTATGTGAATAGCATGATTTTTTGTTTGTTTGTTTAATCTGTTTAATTGTATGATTTGAACAAATCCTGATTCACATGAGTACGAATAGTATGCATTCTCAACTTTTTGTCCTACATTATTATTCTTCAATACTGTATTAATTCACCATTTTGTTTCTTTTTGTTTAATTTTGAGCAGTGATTATCTGTTCAAGCCTTGCTAATTGGGGATTCATTTGTTGGAAGTCTTGCCTTCTTCTCAGATTGCAGTATGCTTCACTTTCACCTTCCATTTTAACCCTTTCTTCTATTAGTGTTATTATTCATTTTTTAATATTATTATTATATTATTATATTATTATATTATATTGTTAAAATGGGTTTTGAGCATCGTTTGTGAAGGTTGAGCATTGCTTTCCTGGCAATCATGGCTTTGATTTATGAATTCTTGCCTAGTGTTCAGCGCTATATTTGTTTAGCTTTCATTTGGCATCAGGTTTGTAAAATTAGTGTTGTAATTTTGTATATGGGTAATATAACAAATGGATTGATTTGTTACTTCGTATATAGAGATGTACTTAAATTATAACCTCGTATATGGTTGTATAATGCTTGGCTATTGATTGGGGCTAAGAAAGAAGATTCGAGTTGTTAACTTGGATTCATCTTTCCAAATGCAGCACACAAGATAACCAATTGTTACTAAATTAAGGTTAGGTCTTCGCATGCATGTCTTGCAACTTGGACACATTAGTTAGGCCTTATGAAATGACAAATCAGGAGTTGTAAAGCTTGAAAGTTTACTATCAAATTCGCTGAAGCTGATCCAGAAAGTTATATGAATAGTTTATTCAATCTAATGGTTTTTTACGCTTGATTGTAGTGAAAAGATCTTTTTTGCTTAGCTACACAGCTAACATTGAGGACTTTTTGGGTGGATTATCAGAAGTGTGAAATGTACTCAGTATTAGCCACTTTCACACTCAGAAGATCTCATTTTTATTCACCAAGCACTTCAATTCAGTTATCCAAAGATGGTGAGTTTATGATATAATCGTCATTCTTTATAGTTGCATCGCCTTCTTTATTTTTTACAAGGTTGAGGTGTGGTCGAGACCAGTTAATATATCAATACGGTTAGTTTACTATGGAACGTTTCTGTTTTACTTGTAATTCATCATGAAATCTGATATTATGGTTCAATTTTCCTCTCTCTCTTATTATTATTATTTTTTAGGAAAATGGAAGTTCCTTTGATTCTATAATAAGTATTATAGTACTGTCTTATGGAGAGTTCCCCTACTGTGCTGGAATATCTTGCATGTCTAATAGTCCAGCTTAGCAGTCCATAATGGGTTAGAATTTTTTATTGGTCTTTTAGGCGGCGTGATGTGTCAGGAAAGAGAGGTGGTGTTTGTCTAACATAACCATTATCGTAACATGAAATAATGGACATGTTTAGTAAATGAAACTAATTGTTGATTCTTTTTTTTTTGCTATAGTAGTTAGAGATGTTATGACTATGAGAATTAGTCAGTTGGAATGAGCATCTGTAGTTTGATAAAGCAATGAAACCTATTGTATAGAGTCTATTCCAAATCTAGTTGTATTTTACTTGTCATTCTAACCACTGCTATTTTGTAGGAGCTGAATGACACGGTTGTAGAGCTCAGTTGAGGATAACCAAATCCGCCTTTCCTTCCAGTTGATGCTGTAAAGAATTTTCTGAATTGTAGATCGACTACTCATATGGTATATCCAGTATTCTTTTGTACATTAAATTCTTTACTATTAGCTGGAAGTTTGTTTTGAAACTGTTTTTGCTAAGACAAATTCGGATGTATGCTTTGCATTATATATGATTATCTACTGCTTATTAAAATGATAAACAGATCAATGCACCAGTACCTGCTAATGTCGGATGGGTGGTTTGGCACAACCTGTGAAGCAGGTCATGGAATATGAATGAAAGTAAGAAAGAATCCTCTAATATTAACTTTGTATTTTATTTTTATATGATGTGATGCAGAGGACTAATATCAGTATGCTGCAGGGTTATCATTTCTGGATCAGACTGATCGCGAAGGGAAGTTTACTATAACAATGTTCATAGCTGGCCAATACAACTTATTTGCATTTGTTCCGGGATCATTGGGGACTATAAATCTGAAACAATTGTCAATAGAGCACAGGTATTGATCATTTGAGCTTGATCTTGTTTTCAGTCTAAATGACAGCTTATTAATTTGCGAGTTTGTGACTGTTGTAAGATGTTCTGTTATGATTTAAACTTGTATTATGCAGCTTTCTTACAACTATATATATTTCTTATAGGGAAAAATTAGCTTGGGGATCAAGTTTTCACCACCACGAAATGGACCTACATTGTGGGATATCAGAATCCCAGACCGCAGTGCTGCAGAATTTTGTGCCAGACCTAGTCCATCTTGCTAACCCACTTTTTCTGCATGATGAAGAAAACAAGTTGGTTTTTTCGCACCTTCTCCTTTTACATTTCTTCACATAACTTATGATTCATCTTATACTTTGAATTCCAAAAAAAATTGTTCAACCACAGGTACAGCAATATGGTCTTTGGATTGTTACACGATCTTTACCCCAAGGATGATCTTGTATACACAGTTGGTGTATGATTACAAAAAGCATTGGTACTTTGCTCATGTATCAGGTAAACTAATAACTAACTATATATACATGCATTTATCAATATGTGAAAATCTAAGAAATAGAAAGTTAGAAACCTTGTTCTTTGAAAATCTGTTTGACAAATAAAGGAGAGACAATGCTAAAGCAAAATGTTTCCATAACATATGTTTTCATTAGCTAACCTCTTTTTTCTTGGATTTGGGTTGAAATTCCCTTTTTTCATAAATTTCATAAATGTATTGTTTATTAATTATATTAACAAATTGCAACATATGCGAATCTCAGTCTAATAGATTAATAATAGGAGTACATGATTCATGCTTTCTTTTTTGTTTTCCATGATTGTTTTTGGTGAAGGAGAAACGTCTACGAATCGGAATCTCTTCTATACTATATAAACGTCTCATCTTCGTGGATGTAAACCTTACCGTAGACAGTCTAATTAACAAGGTTAATGTAATGCCATGACATAAGTAATTTATTCGTACTCGATATTTGTTTGGTGTTGATGGGAGTATAAATAGGCGTATTAGTAATATTCGATTTTTTAACTTCTAGGATGTAAACCTTGGCGCTAGACAAAGACCTACTTAGCACATGGTTATATGTAAATGCATGACATTAGTACAATTATTCTGCTCGTTATTAGTTTAGTGTAGATGGAGTAATAATGTTGTATTAGTAGATATCATCTTCTTAAATTAGTTATTAGGTATATTCAGAATATACTATCTAAATGAAGATAAAGAAAATGCATTGTTGCATTGAGAAAGTAAGTTGTGCTTTTTCAGGCATTTTTTGTTGTTGCTTTGGGTGAAAGGGCTTGCCATCTTGAGTGCAAAAATGTTGATTAGAAATTAAAATTTGCATTGTTTAAGCAATGCTTTGGCTTTTTCACTTTCAAAAAAAGTGTCATTCACTATATAAAAAGGAATTGAATTCAATCTTGTAAGTAGACTCATTGATGTTGAGAGTATTTGTTGAGGGTGATACTGTATGTGTATGCGCGTAAAATTGCATGAAAATACACGGTTTAATCGGTTTTCTTACATTTATGTTCTGAATACCATTTTTAGAGAATGTTAAAGTATATTTACAATTGCCTGTATTGTTCTCATGCAGTAAATAGCTAAATTTGGATCAGTGTTTCTCCGCACAGACCGTGCTCAGTGAAGAAACATGCCGATAATGAGTGAGTTATCTGATTTACGATGTTTTTGTTTAGCCATTCTCTGTTATGTGGATGTATTTACTTATGGGCTTGTTATTTCTGCGTAGGGATCAGAAGGGCCTCAAAGCCGTCGCCAACATTAGGAGGGGCACGACAATTAGAACATCGAGCTCAGATTCTGATCCATCCATCGTCGTCCAATCAGAAAGTAGCCCAGGCTTAGGAACTACCAATCCCGAAGAGCTCACAGTCTGACCCACTTAAGCCAAAGAAGCTGGTACTCGTATAACAGCCTAGAAATCACTGGTAACAAGCCAGACGAGTTAAAAAGTCTGAAACACCAGTTATTTCTGCTGAAGATGCAAGAAGAAAGCTCAGAGAAGAACTGCATAAGAAGGGCACCAAAAACAGACCTGTGACAAAGAAAGATGTTGGGCGAGCAAAGCCTACTACTGCTGCTGTTGCAGCAGTCCAAAAAGAACAAGTCGAGGGATAAGCCTGGAGATGATACGTCTGAAGAAGATCTGGAATTGATGTTTTGAGGTTCCAGTGGAAAAATGCTAGTTGAGCCTGAGTGAGCTGAGCATTGCTCTGTTGATGATGATACGAAGGAAACAACAAGTAATAGTCTTCGATTTCAAGAACCAGAAACCGCATTAAGCGATGAACTAGCTCAAGGAATGAGGAGATAGAAAAATGCAACCAACTCTCTCTCAGTTTGTTATTGAGGTTGATCCCTCGAGCTTTTGCTATCTATTGCTAATACTTGAGCTAACTTCCAGTTAATTCTTATGATTGCAGTTGAAATTATGCAAGGAATAGACTAGCAAGAGTATCTGAGATTGCTGAAAAAATGGACGTCGAAAGTTGGCTGTTCTCTGTTTGAAGAACATGTAAAATTCTGATTATCAAATAGGTCTCATGTGACTCATTTTTATTTAAATTTGTTCAAGATTTTTTGTTTTACAGTAGATTCAATTGAGATGTAAAATGTGATGTATTTGCTTTTAGTAAATAAATATTTCCTTTCTGGCTGGCAAAACCAGCTTTAAAGCTGGTTTTCTATGCTTTTTTTTTTTAATTGCATGTTCAATATTTACGACCGATTATTCGGTCGGTAAAGGCCATTAAATTTTTTTATTGCATGTTCAATTTACCCGACGATAATGGTCGGTAAATGCTCCGTGGCTCTCCAATTTTGAGGGAAAAGGCCATTTACGACCATTAATCGGTCGGTAATAACCGACCGATGTATGATCGGTCGGGGTACCGACCGATTAATCGGTCGGTAAATGGCCTTTTCCCTCCATTTTTGGTCGGATTTTATTGGTCGGAAATCGGTCGGTAATCGGTCGGTAAACCCTTACCGACCGAATTTCGGTCGGTAATCTTTGGATTACCGACGATTGTGTTTCCGACACCTTTTAYCGACCGATTKTCGGTCGGTAACCCCTGTTACCGACCGAAAATCAGTCGRTAATTGTGGTCGGCCGAAGCCAATTTTCTTGTAGTGTACAGCAGATCAAGCATGCACCAGCAAAAAGACATTCGTTATACGCGATGTTACCTCCATTTTAGTTCTCCCGGACGACTAGCAGAGATGGGATACAGCAGATCAAACACGCACTAGCAAAAAGACATTTGCTATATGCGATCGTGGCTATACGTGACGTTACCTCCATTTTAGTTCTCTCGGACGACTAGCTGAGATGGATGCAGCAGATCAAGTGCGCACCAGCAAAAAGACATTCGCTATACGCGATCGTGGCTATACTTTGTGTTACCATTATATTAATCTTCCCAGACGACTAGCCAAGACGGGATAAAACTAATCAAGCAAGCACCATGTCCAAACGGAAGCATTAATACGAACACCATTTCATCTTCCCCAAAGGAGTCTAGACGGAAGCACCGACATGGACACCGCAGTAATCCCCCATGAAGTCATAACGGAGGCATCAGAGTGGACATTGAAATATAAGTTCCCCAAGAAGTCCTAATGGAAGTATCGAGGCGGACAACCTGTTAGCAGAAAATCCCCAGTGAAATCAGAACCATAGGTGGAAATTCTCTCAAAGATTGCTAGTGGAATCAGAACCATAGGCAGAAGCACAAAACCCCGGTGGAATCAGAACCATAGGTGCAAATTGAAGCAAAAGTATTAACAACAGCGACCAGCAAGCAAGCAAACATGCAACCGCAGGTGTAGGTAAAACGAACGCATTTATTTTGCAGGTACCGAGTACTTTGGCTTTCGTTTTACGAGATTTTACTCACTACAAACTCAGCCAAAGTGGGAGCTTTTGTAGATACCTACATTTTTCCCTAGCCCAAAACGGTCAATGATAAGACACCCCTCGCAACACACAAGTAAAATCCAGAGAGCTAGGACCTTGACAGGCCCTAAAAAAGGCAAATTCCCTTACACCACACACCTCTTCCAAGTACTTAGCACCTCAAAAGGTAAGTTTTAATTTTCACATAACTTTAACTTATTTTTAAACATTTTTCTAGAATTGTTCGGAATTTTTTTGAATTTTTCWAAGCAATTTTGGSAATTTTCGGAATTTTCAGTATTTTAATTAATTTTGCAATAATTAATTAAATTATGAAAACAATTGCAAAATTCATGAAATTTGAACACAACTCACTAATTTTCACAAGGAATATTTAAATATTTATTTCATAATTTTTCTATTTATGGTTTAATATTTACGAATTTTTTAATCAAAAACGCAAAACCGAGCAAAGCGGGCCATCCTGGGATATTTTTGCTTTGGGACAAGCTTCCCGAGGAAGCCAAATATCCCGAGCATTGCAATAAAATCAGCTGAAATTGTATAAAATCACGCGTATATTTTATATGATTTTAGCTCGATTTTATTTTATTACTATCTCACTATTCGAGGTAAGGCGAATCTGCCAAATATACCGAAGATCGAGATAAAATCAACTGTAATTGTATAAATCACATTTATATTTTATAAAATTATATTACGATTTTATTTCATCGCAATCTCACTATTCGAGACAAGGCAAATCGACCAAAATCTGGAGGTGCTAAGCGCAATTACGCCCAGTTTTGGGCGCAATTATGCCCAATTTTGGACGTAATTATGCCCAAAACCTCCCCCTTTTGGCTGATTTCGACCCTTGCCTATAAATAGGGAGTCCTTAATTCATTTCGGGGACATCTCTTTTCCGACTCTCAAGGCTTTAGACGATTCTCTCTCTCTCCCTCTCTCTCTCTCACACTCCTCCAACTCTCTCTCACTCTCATTCTCTATCACAAACACATTCAAACACATAAAAACATATTCAAGCACTCTTTTGCAATAGATCTAGGAGGTTTTCAAGGGTTYCAAAGGTTCGAAAAGGGTTCCTAAGGGTCCGAAGCTACGTCCTTGGTCATCGACATCGTGTTGCGAGGTAGGTTTGAGGCCAACGTATTAGTTCTAAACCCCCTTTTGCACTGCTTGTTTAGAAATTCGACTTTAGATGTAATTTGCATGTAATATTGATTAACAAACCATTCGACAACTCAAATTAAAAGCAACCTTAAGGCATAACTTTAAATTACTTGTATGATTGCTTGCATGCTTGTCTCACACATATAATATGCTTTAACAAAGACCTGCAAATTTCGTGTTTCACTCCTAATAAGATAACTATGGACAACCGGCATTAGGCTCCTGGAATACGGAATTAACAACACATGCCACATTAAACAACCCGCTTAGTAATCTTGCATGCTTAAGGTTTAAAACGGAAAATTGTTTGTTCTTGTCTTTCGGACAATGAACTCGCAATAACTGAGTAGAGGCCTCTAGATGCTGGGGGGTGCTGTGCACTACTTCACCGTTACCCTTGTCCCCTAATCCAGACCTTTGGTGCAATACCAGACATGGAGTCCTTCGCCTTGCTTTATGCAATTATAGGCACGGCTTAAAACGGGTTCCGCAGCTTCCCAAAAGAAGTGCGGTGACGACTTCTTTTACTCATTTCGAGTATAAACACACAACTCCAAGCATACTCACAATATGCAAAAGAAAGAATTCAGTTCTAGCAAACAAACCAAGCTGCCCTTAAATTGTACCCCCCGGAGCAGAGGGACCGGACCCAGTCCGGCCCGGTGACGCCCCGGCGCCCATACACTCATCATGGTTTCCTTTGCCTCGATAGTTACCTTTATGACATGCTTATCGCGTACCTATAAAAAATAACCTAATAGCACCAACTAATGTAGCTAGCAGTAATAGGGTCGAACCACGAAGAAGCAACAAGTATCGATTAATTGAATAAAAGCATCTAAACTAGTAAAGTGTCGTTGATTTGTGTATGTTTTAATCTAAGACTACCAAGAACGATTAACTAAAGAGATTAAACTATATGACGACTGAATCTAAGGCTATGGTTCACTATAGCAGTAATTAGTATAGACACCCAAAAATCTCCACAAATTGAATGGCCAATGAGGAAAAGTATGACATCTCGAAATAAATTTGATTTCGGAAGTTACGACAAAATCCATAAACCACATCTGTTAAACTACACCCGTTTGCACAAGTTAAGGTAAAGTTGAATTTGAAAATATATGCCGAGAGCTCGATAACAGGTGGGAAATATTTATTTTAATTATTTTCTATTTTTAGGGCATTTTTCTTAGTAAAAACGATTTTTAGAACTATTTGTAAAGGTCTTTTCTAAGATTTTTAATTTTCATTTTATTCCTCTCATTTTTCAGATTTCGCCAATATTTTTAACTAATTTTTCTAATTTTCCATGATTTTTACAAGTTTGCGAAATAAATTTTGAAAATAAATAAATTGAGAAATTCGTAGATATATTCAGAAAATTAGGGAATTATCGGATTATTCTAGAAGATGAATCTTGTCCACTAAATTTATCCAAAAGTGGATAAAGGTTAATTGGATAGCAGATTAAATGCAAAAACATGGATATTAATTCCCGAACAAAAAGATAGATAAATAAGAAATTAAGCGCAAATCGCTGACGTGTATACGGTTCTAATGACCGTATATATGGTTATCTCCGTATACTAGATTTCGTATTTTGATTATCTTTTCCCGTACACCTATATATACATGATCTAGGTGCTTAATCGAAAATAATTGAATTTTCTTGTGCTTAAGGCGATCAAAAACTCTCCAAAATCTCTCTCACACACAAATCACTCACTAAAAACACAAATCACTCACGAAATCCAAGGTTCTCAAATCCGTCGCTACTTTTGGTGTTATTTCTTTGCCAATCTAGGTACAAATTCTGAGGCTATTCAAACAAACTTTCTTTTTTCTTTTTATTATTAATTTTGATTGATATTATACTTTCTCTCTTGAATTTCAATCATGTAAATTCATTCGTTTTCAATCGTTTTCGCTTTATTGTAATTGTTTTAATTATAATTGTCAATGCTAACAATTTCTTTTGTTGTGATAAGCGATTCAATTGGAAGCAAAGTTTTGATACACTAACCTTTGTTTTCTTTTGTGATTGATAGCGAAGCAAGATATGTTTGATTCATATAGTTGAGTTTTCTATTATTGCATACTAATCATCATCTCACATGCTTTTTGACATTGTTTATGCATGAGACACTTTTTGATTGCTTAAACAAGATCGAAAATTGTTGAATCACTTTAAATTCAGATTAATCATGGACAAATGGATTTTAAGCACCTTATTAATTTGATTAATTTGAAGTGATCACAACAATTAGGCTAGGTAGTGATATTTGCATGATGGAAACTCACTCTTTTAATAGATTTCCAAGGCTAGAGCACTTCCTAAGGATAAAATGCTAAGTTGTTGTGTATTCAATGGATTAAATCGAATAGAATTACAATGAGATCGAATAGAGGCCACCACATGCAGGCGAATGGGGTCAAATAGTCTTTCCGTACCATGTCTCCGAACCCACGACTTCGTTAATGGATCAGATAGTGGGGCCATTAAAATGGCACCAATATTTCGGGCGTCCGTGATTAATTTGTAAAGGCACGGTGACGATTCCCCACTTGACAACACTATCCCAACGCACTCACGTGCGGGATCCGTGGCTCAAGCCCACGAACGAAATCGACATAAGACAAGGTCCAACAAGGGCACTCGCCTACCAAATGGCGATTTCATTGGAGATAATCATCGTTAGGTGAAATGGACAAACTTGAAAGTCTCGTAATTCCATCAATCTTTTTCATTGAATTGTGCATATTGCATGTGGCCCTTCGAATAGGGTCACGCCTTATGATCCATGATCTCATATGGGTATGTTTTATACTTGAGATCGCCTTAAGGGGGGAAACTACATTGTTGCATATGTTTAATTGATCATATGGCTAAGGCAAGTCCTATCCCACCCATTCCGCGTGTGCACGTGTTAATTGATGCGTGTACATAAGAGGTAACTTGGCCATACATCGCTAATTGCTAGTGGTGAAGTTTGGACCAAGCTCTGCTTTTAGGCATGGTACCTCTTCGACTTAACCAAGCCGACCATTCGTTCTCTTAGATACGGACTATAAGGGGACTTGAACTCATGATTTATGTTGAGTGATCAATATGTACATATTAGGACTTTTAGCCTTGTATATTACGTTTTTTATGTATTGGACTTGGCCCATCACACAAGCATATAGATCATGGTCATCTTTAGTTAGACTTAGAATTAAACATGCATATTTTTCATATTGTAAAAAAGCCATTGTTTTCTATGAAAGGAGAAAGAAAATCGAAAGAAAAAGAAGGAAAAAACGAAGAAAAAATTACCAAAAAAATTAAAAAAAGGAA
The DNA here is from genome assembly GCA_008642245.1 of Bassia scoparia. Lineage (NCBI taxonomy): Eukaryota > Viridiplantae > Streptophyta > Magnoliopsida > Caryophyllales > Amaranthaceae > Bassia > Bassia scoparia. The sequence goes on from SNQN01000702.1 coordinate 58,530, forward strand.
AGAAAAATCAAAAAATTGCCAAAAAAAATCACAAATCGTGGAAAGCAATGGTTTTGCATTCATGCAGGATTTTTTTATTTTAATTCATGCATTTAGGAAGATGGCCATGTTAAGAGCCAGGATTAAGTCCATGAGTCAAACGAAGTGTCGTTTATAATAGAAAGTCTTGTTACATCACAGAATTCAACATTGAGAACTCCACTTGGACTCGCAAGGCTAATCAAAGGTTAGTTCGAGATCAAGTCGAATATCAAACTGAGCTTCCTTCGTCAAAGCGAACTTCGAAGAAGATGTCTCAATCACTCAAATATTAAGCAACAAACAAGAAAATCAACGAGCTCACCAAGAACGTTGAAAACTTGACTACAATGATAACTAAGCTCACTACCAAGGTTGACATTGGTGAAAACGTTTCATCTAAGTACTTTGAAAGACTCATCAAGAAGCACATGGATGGGGCTTCTTACAATGAGAATTGGGGCAATGTAATCTCGTCCTCAACTAAGCTTCCTGACAAGTTTTCCGCTAATGATCTTCCTCAATTCAAGCCCACTGATGATCCACGCTTCCATCTCAAGGCTTTCAAGGCCACTTGGAGCCTCAAAGGAGTTGATGCATCTCTTTATCAAAAGGTCTTTTCACTTTCACTCCTCCAGTGTGCTAGAAGTGGCTCTTCTCCTTGTCTGAAAAGGAAACTGAAACATGGCAAGATGTTGCTCTTGCCTTTATGTCTCGCTACAAAGGGAACATTCAAACTCAAGCTTCCACTCGCAAGCTTAAAATTCTAAAACAATGTAAAAAAGAAGGTTTCACCGCATTTCTCTCTAGGTGGAAGGAAGCAGCTGCACAATTGGTTCGCACTCCACCTGTTGAGATTGTTCAAACTTTCATATCGAATTTACAATCAAAGTATAAGAATCATCTTTGCTACATAGGACTTGAAACTTTTGATAAGGTCTACCACATTGGCATAACCATTGAGGATTACTTATTAAAAGAAGGCAGTTCCACCACAAAGCCAAAATGAAATAATAACAATAAGGACAATTCCTCAAACAATGTTTCCACACTCCAAACTACTCCGGAGTTCCCTAGGAATCAAGGCTATAGGCGTCCAAAACGTGAATATTTTCCATTGGGAATGACTTATGCCCAAGCATTCAAGCGTCTTTAAAGTAAGGGGAAGATCTCACCAATTGGCAAAACTCTTGATCCAGAAAGACGATCTCCAAAATGGGATCCCTCAAAATATTGCCAATATCATCAAGGTAGGGGTCACACCATTGAGGAATGTTACAAGCTAAAGGATGCAATCCAAGACATGGTAGAGGATGGAAGACTCCCAATTCCTCCAGGTGCAAAGAAGCCAAACATCACATCAAATCCTCTAACAGCTCTCATGTTCTCTTTCGATGAGGAAAACACATTTGATCCAACTACTCTCATTTTTCCAGTAGGTCAAATAATGAAGGACATTCCACTTCTTAATGACACTTCTGTTAATGGCTGTTGGGGCAGCGATGATGAAGACAACTATCTCGAAGATGCCGCTACTTATCAAGCCTTGGCAAGAGAAGATCTTGAAGAAGGATTCGATGACGAAGATATTATCAAAGTACAAACTAATGTGCAATTGCTAACTAGGAGTGGTCGTGTTCTTAATCCCACTCCACAGCAAGACGCTAATGACATTCCTATTCTCCCACCTCAAGAGGAGAATCCAATCATCAAATAACTCAAAAAGACTAAGGCTGAACTGAATATGTGGTAATTGATTGTCACCTCAAAAAGTTATCGTGAAGCACTTCTTAAGGCTCTTACTGAACTTAGCATCTCAAGTGAAGCAACTCCTGAAGGGTAGGTTAACTTAAAATCATGATGTTTCACCTTACATGGTATTTTCTGATGAGGATTTGCCACCTGAAGGGCCCCATCACAACAAGGCCCTTCACATCACTGTAATTTGAGGGCAATTCAACATCCCTATGAAATTGGTTGATAATGGATCCGCCATCAACATTTGTCCTTTAAGGACCGCTCAAAAGCTCGGAATTTCAATTGATGATCTTCAAGTCAATACGCAAAACTATCCGCGCTTATGATAATTTAAAGAGGCAAGCTCTAGGCCTCGTTTGGCTTAACATTGCTATTGGCCCAATAGAGAAACGAAAAAAATTCCATATCATTGATGTTAGAACCTATTTCAATCTACTATTTGCACGTCCTTGGCTACATGAATTAGGTGTCGTTACCTCATCCTATCATAAAAAGGTCAAGTTACTTCTCCATGGCATTCCAGTAGTTATTAATGTTGAAAATGAGGAATTTTGGGGATTTTCCACTTCGATGATCGAAGAATCTCCTTGCGATGCTAATCTCACTATCCATACCATACTTAAGAAACAAGGCTACTTTCTAGGAATGGCCTTAGGATCTAACAAGGAGCATCCTCCTCTTCTTTTTCATTTTCCACAAAAGAATGACAAGTTTAGGTTAGGTTACTTGCCTACTAAGAAGGAAATAAAGGAACAAGCACCGAAGTACGCTTCTATGAAGAAGATTGAGCCAAACAATGAGCCCTCGATCCCTCCTAACGAGCTCAGTCTTACAGGATACTTTGTATGAGATGGAGAGAATGTTCCAAGTTATGATTTTCCTGAACCACTTCGAACTCCTAGTGCCAAAGAATATCCAGGACTTGAAATTTTACAGGATTATGGTTTCATTGAAGATAGAATCAACGATTCTGTCAAAATCATATTACCCATTATCGATTCTATGGGCATGAGTCTACTTTCGGCATGGAAAAAGAGGAAGACGAAACAAGCATTCAAGAGGTGGTGAGTTATGAATCTTTCGATCCAATCAAGCTGATTGCTCCTACTGACAACATTGTTCGAGGACGGCGTAAAACCTTGAAGATTACTGCACCCGACGGCCGCAAATTTTAATTTATTACTGGAGAGGGTCAAATGTTTGATGATTACAAATTTGAAAAAGAGTCTGAGTCTGAGTTTGAGTCTAGATTTAAGCCTAGGGAGTTTAGTGCAAGTAAGGTCAAGGATGGTTATAAACCTTCCTTTGAGTCCAACAATATTCCTTTAGCCTCCTCTGAGGCTTCTACTTTTGATGTAATGATTTCCAAATTCAATAAGACTATGCCTTTTGCTTACTCCTCGTCTTCTTCTAAATCTTCCATAATTGACTGCTTTAATTCTGAAATTGCTGACAATGAACCAAAYGATGAAGAAATTATGAAAGCAATGGAACAACATGAACAAAAAAGTTCGATCATCGAACATACCGAAGAAATCAACATCTCAAGCAATGACGCTCCACAAATGGTTAGGATAGGTCTCAAGCTTACCGGTGAAGAAAGAGCTCAATTGATCGAGACTTTGAAGGAATATAGGGACATGTTCGCATGGTCTTACAGAGATATGCCAGCGATTGATCCAGGGATCACCGAACACACTCTATCGTTGATTCCAGGGGCCAAGCCTGTCAAGAAAAAGTTGCGAAGAATGAAGCCAGACATAGCACTTAAGATCAAAGAGGAGGTGGTCAAGCAACTAGAAGTAGGCTTCATCAAGACGATTTGTTATCCTGAATGGATCGCCAATGTAGTTCCAGTGATGAAGAAGAATAAAAAAGCTCGAATGTGTGTTAACTTTCGCGATTTGAATAAGGCAAGCCCAAAAGACGATTATCCTCTGTCCCATATAGACATCTTGGTCGATAACACCGCCAATCATGCCTTGTTGTCTTTCATGGATGGATACGCAGGATACAATCATGTTAAGATGGCTGAAGAATATATGGAGAAGACGACCTTTATCACTCCATAGGGAACGTTTTGCTACACTGTTATGCCTTTCGGTCTGAAGAACTCAAGGGCCACCTATCAAGGCATTGTCATCGCCCTTTTGCATGACATGATACATAAGGAAGTGGAAGTATATGTTGATGATATGATAGCAAAAGCCAAAAAACGAGAGGACCATGACACCGTCCTAAGAAAATTCGTTGAAAGACTTCGAAGGTTCCAAATGATGCTTAATCCACAAAAATGCGCATTTGTAGTGACCTTTGGAAAGCTCCTTGGTTACGTCATCAGTAACAGAGGCATTGAAATCGATCCTTCAAAAATCCAAGCAATAATATCTCTCAAACCACAGTCTATTGAAAAGGAGATTTGCGGATTCTTGGGCCGTCTCCAATACATTAGTCGGTTCATATCTAAACTCACCATGGTTTGCGGACCCATCTTTCGCAAACTCAAAAAGGACGAACGTAAGGTCTGGGACGATGATTGCCAAYAAGCCTTCGACAAAGTAAAGGAATATCTCTCAAATAAATCCCCCTATCCTATTATCACTTGTTGCGGGCTTGCCTTCAAGACTCTATCACAAAGTCACACAAACCGCTGCAGGGGCTATGTTAGCTCAAGAGATYAAAGGCAAAGGAAATGCAATTTATTACTTGAACAAGAAATTTCTGGAATAGGAAAGGAGATATTCAAGCACCGAAAAACTTTATCTCGCTTTAGTATGGGCTACTAAGAAATTACGACACTATCTCCTTACTCATACCGTTCATATTATCTCAAAGGCCGATCCATTGCAGCATCTCATGGAAAAACCCGCTTTGAATGGGAGATTATCTAGATGGGTCGTAATGCTTTTAGAATTTGATCTAGAGTATGTGTCTCAAAAAGCAATCAAGGGAAGCATCGTTCCAGAATTTCTAGCTACGTCACCAGGCGAAGCAATACTTGAAGACTTCGAATTTCCTAATGAAGACCTATTGATGACAGAAGATGGAGCATGGTCTTTATATTTCAATGGATCTTCTAATCAAAGAGGATGCGATGTAGGCGTACTTTTGGTATCACCAGAAGAAGAGCATACACTGGTTTCCGTGAAATTGGACTTTGATGTTACCAACAACGCAGCCGAGTATGAAGCTTTCATAGTTGGATTGAAGGCAGCCGTGGACCTTGGAATAGAAAAATTAAGAGTATATGGAGATTCATCCCTAATCATCAATCAAATTTCTAGCAAATGGAATGTTAGGAGCGAAAGTTTGGTACCCTATCAAGCATACTTGGAGACAATCGCTCAAAATATCAAGGAGATAAAGTATATGTACCTTCCTTGAGAAGACAATCAATTTGCAGATGCTTTGGCTTGGCTTCCATGATTCGAATGCCAAGTTCATTAACAAACATGCCCTTAGTCGTAGAAAGAAAATAAGCTCCCGCACATGTGAAGGAACTAGACAATGAGGAGCAAAGTCCTTCAACGAGTGAAGATAATGAACCTTGGTATTCACACATTTTGAAGTTTTTTCAAAATAATGAATATCCTCCCTATGCGTCCAAAAAGTCTCAAAAAGCTCTAAGACGTTTGGCCACACAATATGTTTTGCAAGAAGGAGAATTACATAAGAAAGGTTATCATGGTCGCCTTTTACGCTGCATCACATAAGAAGACGCCAAAGCAATCATGTTCAATGTACATGCTGGAGTATGTGGTACGCATATGAGTGGTAAGATGTTGGCACTGAAGATCATCACCCTTGGTTATTACTGGATAACGATGGAAAGAGATTGTTGTGACTTCGTCAAAAGATGCGATACATGTCAAAAAAGTGCCAATTTGCAACATGTGCCTCCGTCGCTTCTCTACACGTTCACCTCTCCTTGCCTATTTTGAAATTGGGGAAATGATATCATAGGTAAAATCACGCCTCTAGGTCAAGGTGGACACGAATTCATCCTAGTGGCCATCGATTACTTCAAATGGGTAGAAGTAGCATCGTATGCAACACTTCAAGATAAACATGTGGTAAAATTCATTGAGACAAATATCATTTGTTGCTTTGGTGTGTCTCATGAAATAATTAGCGATAATGGTACTCATTTTCAGAAGGAGCGCGCCGATTTGATTGAAAAGTACAAAATCCAACATCATAGGTCGTCCCCATATAGACCACAAACCAATGGAGCCGTGGGAGCCGTGAACAAGTACCTTAAAACCATCATTACAAAGATGACGAAAACATACAAGGATTGGCCTCATAAATTGCATTTCACGCTTTGGAGATATTGAACGTCGATAAGGACTTCCACAGGTCATACCCCATTTTCATTGGTTTATGGGACCGAAGCAGTTCAACCAATTGAATTGGAGATTCTATCGCTTCGCATTGTGTTAGAAAGCAAAGTTCCCGAAGTTGAATGGRTTCATGCTAGATATGATGAGTTGATATTATTGGACGAAAAACGCCTCTCTACTTTTCATAATGTGTACGTGTATCAACAATGATTCACGAGGCATTTCAACAAAAGTGTTAAACCATGAAACATCGTTACGCAAAAATGTTCTAGATCCTTGTGGAAAATTTCATCCAAATTGGGCTAGACCTTACATCGTCAAGAAAATTCTAYCAGGAGGTGTAGTACAATTGCAAGACATGAATGGCAATRGATTTGCAAGTCTCATCATTTTAGACCAACTCAAGAAGTACTACATCTAATCAAGAAAAACATGACAAAATTTTAGACTTGTTCCATGTAATAATGAACTACGAGAGTCTTGATTCCATACTAGATACGTAGGCAACATCTTTGAAGTTCGGCCCCTTTAATAATAATTTCCCCATTTTCCCCACTTTAGTCATAAATATTGTAAACAATAAAGGTTGGAATTATTTGGAAAATTGTAAATGTTTATAAATAAATTATATAAATATTTATATAGCAAGTAAAATTTAACTCTTAATCAAAGTTTAACAAATGAGTGCACATAAAAATAAAATGCGGGATATTTAAAACTTATAATTTATTAACTTATAATTAAAGCAATCAATCCTTCTTTTCCTTCTCCATTTCTTTTGAAGTCTTTTCATTCTTCTTTTCTTTGTCCACACAACTCATACTGGCCACATTTTCCTTCGCGTCAGTCCTCTTTCATACCTTTTTAGGCATAGTCTTTCCTCGAACAGGTGCCTTAGTTTTTTTTAGAGCTTTCGCGTTAAGTGGGCCCAATCGACTCCAAACAGGTGCTGTTCGTGGTCCTGATTTGTCTTTGATTGAATTAGCATTGGTTTTTTCTGAACGTTTAGGGATAGGCTCAGTAGTAGTGTCAACATCCAAATGTCGTTTTCTATTCAGGTCCCACCTCTCTGCAGATCTATAATCAGCACAAGTCGTCGTGTTGGTCGATGTCATCCATTTCTTCCATTTCTTGTAGAAACGAGAGGTCATTGCATCACGTTCATCTAAGTCTAGAACTTCAAGTTTAGGTTGAGCAATCCAAAAGTCGCCCTATCTATTCAAGGTTCGACCCAAAACAGTTCTATCGGTAGGCCTACGAGTGTCACGATCAGGAATTATTTGCTCCCTAGCATATTGACTCATCAGCCTTGTGGGGAAATAGATAGTCAATATCAACAATCCGCTAATCCGTAAGCCTTCTTCGTCGTCAGAAGTCATCATTCTTTGGATACGCCACCGTGGAACGACCTAATGAATTGATTGGAAAACTCCTTATTCGTAAAGTATTGAGCCCATCCATCGTCAGAGCGAGGTGTGTACAATCTCTTGCGAGTGTAGCACTAGTAGCTCTTTGATTGTACGAAGCCATGTTCCATCAACCATATTTGAAAAACAAACAAAAGCGTATTGAGAATATGTCATAAACAAGAAATTACTACATTAATTAACAAAATAAAGAATGTGAATTTATTAACAATAGGTAAGGGTACAAGTCATTGGATCGCTTGGATCCTTCTTGAGATCATCCAAAACAAGCTAAAGTTATCCGCAACAAAGCAACAACGGCGAACGGCCATCACGGGTGCAAAACCAGAATTTTCTGACTTATGAGAGAAAAGATAGTGGCAAAACATGTAAAGATAAGGGCTCGCTTCCTATGAGCCGCACTAATCCTACCCATTGTTCGAAAGTGGTCAACAAGTCTCAACAAGTCAACTTCATGGCCATGCACAAATTGAGAAATTCTATGACTTTCGATTCCCAAAAGATTATCAAAGAATTGATAGAAAAATTCAGACAAGTTAGGGGAACACGGAGGAAGAGCATTAGGACAACCAATAATCGTACTAATTTCTTCARGGAAAGAGTAATTTTGTTATCTTCAAAGTGAAAAGAGTGCGTCTGAGGATTTCAATACCTTGTTGTGGCGTGTAAGACAACCATATCAAGTTGAACCAACCTTAAATTCAAGAGAATACTGCAGTGGTGGTCGCGAATCTCACCTTTCGTCGAGTTGGAAAGATCACGAATCCTACATTACGAGCCATGACGAACACAACAACGAGCTTTGGAGAAGTTTGTTTAAAGTGTTTGAAGTTATGAATAATCACAAGACAAAGCGTTTATTTATAAGGTTGCAAGGATAGGTATACGTCGAAAGAGCTCGTAAAAATATATATAAGTCGTACAAAAAGATAGGCATATCAAGGATAGATAGGCATATAAATACGATCGTATATACAGAAAGTCAACCGTATCTACGCCTATCATGACCGTATATACAGTTATACCCTTCATATATACGGTTAAATCCCACATGGTAGCCAACATGGCAAAATTAGTAATCCACAAAAGCCCAATCAACCGTATATACGGATCCATTGACCGTATATACGGTCTAATTGTTCATATATACGGTGTCTCTGACCATATATATGGAAGACCTGATTGTATATACAGTCACCTTCCTCTACTGCCTACGTGTCAACCTACGTGGCAGGCTGACTGGATGCCTAACTCCAATATTTCTACAATTCGAGGGCTTGAAATTCAATTATATGCATGTATATGTACTCATACGTACGTATAAATACGACCACTACAACATTGCCAAGCGAGTCTCCAAGTGAAAAATGATCGCAAAAGCACAAAGCTTCGTTTGACTCATAAAACAAAATAGTCCACCTTTTTTTGTTTCTTCTTTTTAGGGAGAAATTCGATACCTCGAAGATAATACAAAAGTCAATGAGTCGCAAAGTCATAGAGTCACAAAGTCATCGAGTCACAAAGTCATGCATACATACATACAGTACAACATACATACATCAACATACAACATCAACATACATACATACATACATACATACATACAATATACATACATACATACATACATACATACATACATACATACATACATACATACATACATACATACATACAAATACATACAACATACATACATACATACATACCATACATACATACATACATACATAACATACATACATACATACATACATACATACATACATACATCATACATACATATATCATACAGAACTACATACATACATACATACATACATACATACTCAAGCATACATACAAATACATACATACATACATACATACATACATACATGCATTACATGCATACATACATACATACATGCATACAATACCATACATTACATACATCATAAACATACATACAACAACATACCATACATACATACATACATACATACATACACTACATACATACATACATAACATACATACATACATACATACATACATACATACAACATACATACATACTACACAAATACATACATACATACATACATACACAACATACATACATACATACATACATAATCATACATACCATACATACACATACATACATACATACATACATACATACATACATACATACATACATACATACATACATACATACATACATACATCACAACATAACATACATACATACATACATACATACATAACATACATACAACATACATAACATACATACATACATACATACATACATATACATACACTACATACATACATCATACACATGCATGAACACACGAAACCCATAGTATGTTGCAATAAAAGCTAAAAAAGAAGTCCTAAAGAATTCAATCCCCTATCATCCTTAATAACACTTAGTACGCCGCCGTCAACAATCCTAAAACATTGACGATAGCTGCCTGGAGTCGAAACAGTCGCATCCAGGGTAATATACCAGAATCTGAGCACCTGACTGGTCATACTAAAAGTGAACAGGGGAAAAGACATACAAAACTAGAATAGAGAAACGAACTTAGCTATGACTCGACTGACTAAACGTATCAATGACGGCAATCGTATGGATGCACAAATGAGGTTGGAACATAATGGAGGCTGAGGCACAGATGGATGACTCTACAAGAATTYAAAACTCGAGATAAAAGMACAAGCAGATACAAATTCAAAGCCTATTTTAGYGAAAACTAAAGATGGTTTACCTGATGGGCTCGCTAAGTACTTAGGTTCCACTTTAGAGAATCTACGAGCCTGAGTATGTGCTCCGATCCAGTCCGATTGAACTTCAACATCACAAATGTTAAGTCAACCAAAAAGAACGAAAAGAATCAAAARGCGAGGCAAAAGACAAAGCAAAAGAGTCTTACTCCCGTGAAATCAGGAGGCTAAGAGCGAYTAGTACGCCACTCGGACTCTGGAGCCTCTTTCAGCAACTCCCATATCTGACCAACAGGGCCCTTGTAGCTAATTGTGAGATCCGCAAAAGGAACCTCACCCTCTACAATGTTGCACTATATAAAACATTCTAAATTAGATAATTGCAAGTGAAAACATACGTACAACTTAAGCAAAAGGAAGAACGAACCCTAGGGCGAACAACAAGTCAARATAGTGGAGCAAAGCGAGGGAGTAGCTCCTCTGAGTACGACACATCCTCAAGCAGCAGAGTGGCGTAACCAACAGCCTCATACGGACCATTGCCCAAAATGTCCTTCATCTTCGGATTCATCATCAACATCGGAGGGTCTATAGGGACAACGAAATGATCCCTAGAACACTACCTAACGACGGGCTTACCCAAGTAGAAGACAACTGTAGAAGGAGTCTGAAACACAMAATGAGTGGCAATCAGATCCTTCACACAAGCAAGACTCCGCGGACCTCGAATACCAGCAAAAGGATGAAAGTGTAMCTATGACCAACAGACATAGGAAAAATCACTTGAAGTCCTAAATACTGACAATGCAGAAGGTAGAAACGAATAAGGGATTTTACCTCAGTCACTTTCATCTTCCCAAGTCTCTTTCATGTCGTCACCAGGGAGTCTTGAGGCTTGAGTTGAGCCCGTGCATCCCAAATCCTAGCACCAAGAAACTGCAATGCCTTTGGAGGGGGGCTAGAGGACGCAAATATGAAAAGGCCAACAACTGTAGAAATATCACAAGTCAACAACACAAGCAAATGAAACAAAATAAAAAATATATAAAGCGAGAAATACCTCAATCACTCTCTGCAATCCTTCTTTATACATAGTAGCAATTAGGCATAGCTCAAGTCCGCCTAGTCAAAACTAGCAACCGTACTCAAGTCGGCCATAGAAGCCAAGTACTAGAAGGGAATACATGCGTTAGATGAGGAATCAGGTATCAAGAAGATACCTACCATCAGTAGGCAAATGATCCGAGATCTCTGCTCATCACTCGTGTTAGGTAGATCAAGTACCCCCAGGAGAGAAAAGGGACGAGCAGATGTCAACCCTAGAGTCAAAGTCTCAGTAACAGTCCTATCAAGGCCCTTAGCAGATGAGTCCCAACTTTCAAATCAGTATCCACAACAATTGGCCTGTCAGTGAAAGCCAATCCGATCAACACTTGGAAGTCATTTGGTGTAATAGTCATCTCACCCWAGGGAAAATGGAAAGTGTTAGTGGTATCCTAGAACCACTCCAATAGAGACAGAACAAAATGGTGGGGAGCCGTCTGCAAAGTCAAGGCCTTAAGAAAGTCCAAAAAGTAACCAAATGAGTCTCATGAAGTTCTGCTTCGACAGAACATCCTCATCAAAATAATTGACCACACCCATATGTTGGACATACCCCCTCAATACGTAGTTGCTCTGCAAAGAAAYAAAACAACTTTCAACCAACAATACAAACACGTCATGTATGAAAAAAGAAAGGGACATTAGGGRGCTTATAGTCTCCAAAAGAGGACGGTGAGAGATATGTTGCTCTCGATAGCACTACARCTACATAGGAGACCARGCTGGATAGGTCCACTTATTCCTACGACTAGAGTAAAGAAAAATGGAACCAACTTCTTATGAATTATCTAAAGAATCCGACATCCTACAAGCAAGTACAATCCATGAGTCAATGGTGTTCATAACCTATTTCGACTCAATTTCATACATTTCAAGCCAAAACATCGCATATATGACCTTTGAGACACAATTTCAAGGTTGCTATGAGGTGAAAAGTCGYTTACAAAGCATATTACATGGCCATTGAGCATATTATTCATAAGTGCCAAAAATGGTCAGMTTTAGGCACTTATTTCTTCCTTATTTTGGCCAATTTATGTGTTATCGATATCATTTTACTAGCCTTTTGGTTATATTTCCACTTTGTATAGTTTTATAGAGTTTTGTTGGTTTTTAGTAGTTTTTATAGGTTTTTAACTTGATTTCTATTGCTTCTTTTCTATTCTTATACACTCAATTGTAAGTGTTGTGACTATTTAAAAGCTATCTAAGCATGCGTGTGCCAGTGTTGTTCTTTCTTACGTGTTGGCGTGGTTGTATTTGCGAAGGGTGAGTTTTAAAGTAATCAAACTTGTACCCTAACAGCTTCTTCAAGCCATATCATTCTGTACACTTTGAATAGGCAGGTGAAACATTTTGAGTTGGAAAGTAGACTCCAAGAGCTTTCCAACGTTATATTATAAGMTGCATTACGRGAAYCGAGCGCGARGTTATGATCATTTAAAGTTAGAGTAGTTGAGTAGGCTGAAACAGAGGCAAAAATACGYGCACGCTCATTAAGGCAGCCACACGCGCYTCTACACGTGTATCACCTRACCACCCGYGCCTCTGCATGCGCCACTGCACGCGCTTGCAGAGRTCTYCTCCAAAATAGAAGAGAAAAAGCGCGTACTCGCATCGGGTGGACCACACGCGCTACCACACGCGCTTGCACACCTTTTCTAGAAGCAAATATGTGCGCACACACATCGAGGTAGTGRCATGCACCACCACCTGTGGATTTCAGTTGGCATGCGCCACCACACGCGCCTCTGCCCGTGCCTATGCGACACCTGATTTTGTTGACTTTTTTGGCGTTGACTGCTCCGTTAACTGGCTTTGACCTTGACTCTTGAGGTGTATTTGCACATGTGGGAATTAGTAATGGCAATCTTGTAAATATTGTAATCTTTGTAATTGAGTTTTGTATATAGTTTTTAGGAGAGAGAATTAAGTAAGAAGTAATTAGTAAGTAGAGAGTAAACTTCATTTTGAGTTGTAATTTCGTTTTCAATACAATTTTTTAGATTTAGTTTTTAGTTTTTCTACCAAATTTCTTTTCATCTACTTCCTTTGTTCATAGTTTTAGGAGAGAGAAAGCTACTTGTTCTTGATCTTTTTTTGGTTCTAATTCATTCAATTCTCAACCAACTTTAGCAAGTATTACATGCAATTTAATCAATTTTTCGAGGTAATTCTAATTCTCGCATTAGTTTTCAGTTTTAATTTTGTTTACTTCATGTTTTGAGCAATTTTTRTTTTCTAGGTTTTTGTGGTTCTTCTTCAATACTTTTGTTTTTTTATTCCATTTGTTGATAGATTGAATCTTAGTGTGTTTGTGAGTCTTTTGATGTTTGTTTTGTTGATTTTGGTTTAGATTTAAGCAAGTTATTCAATGCCCTATTTTGMTTTGGTTTTTGTTGCTTCAATGGCTATTTCTATGATTCCTTTTGCTATTTTTGTTGTTTTCTTGCATTTAATCATGCTTTGTGAGTAGTTCTCTAGCTTAGGGATGCTAGGGATCCCAACTATAATCCATTGATGCCAAAATGTTATTATCATCTCTTTTTWACAATCCTTGTTCCAAATATTATGGTTTCTCAATCTTACWTGGTTTTGGATTTGGCCACCCAAGGCTTAGAGAGGGAGAGTTTGCCTTGTTCAACCTTTGCAAGGGATTAGAGGGGTTGTTTWGGGTRTTGCTTTAATCAATTTTTGAYTAATTCTTGTGAGAACTYGAAGGGGATTTTGGTTTGAGCAARTTTGGTAGAGTTGGTTGACTTGGGAGATGATTCCAACTATTTTKCTAAACTAAGATCATTATTGCCTAAATGTTGAATTGAGACTAAACCTTTGATTGGCTTTCAAATCCTTTATATAATTGGGCAAGCTAGTATTCCTAAGTGCTTTGGGATAGTTGTTTTCAAATCGTTATTTCCTTAACTTACTTCTAGTTTTAGCAAATTTCAACTTCAAAATTCGTTATTCTTCCCAAACTTAAGTGTAAAAACTCAAGMAAACGTCTTAGCCTCTCTTGGGTACGACCCGTACTTACTTGCTATACTTGTGTAGCTAGTTAGTTAGGTTTTATAAATTTTTGTTTGTTCGGATTGGTTTAGTGTTTTCAACGACAACTAAACCGAGCTGCATCAATTATATGATCATTGAAGCATTGACAAGTCATTCATACATCATATATTAGATTCTCAAACAAGATTTTATTTGAATCAAAATATGGTGAAAACATGTATTAGAACTTGAATTAAACYAGTTATTACTTGCACATCGTGTATTTGATTCTCACTTAACAATTTTGGATCAACATGTGGTGAAGACAAGCTATTGGTTTTGAGTTTTGAGTTTGAGCATGAATTAGCTACTTGATTTACAAGAAAACAAATAATCAAGTAAACTAAGAAAAGAAGCAACAACAAATCAAGCAATAACAATGGAGCAAAATCACACAAAAAGTTAGGCAAAGTCAAGCCATTCAATCGACATTCCCCTCTTTGCCATTCAAGAACACAAGCTTTTCAATTCTCATCTCCATACAACTTCGAAATCAATTCAACCATGAATATCTAACAAGCAAACAAGCAATTCAAGCAATATAATTAAGGCACAAAAACAAAGCAATTCAAACAAAATTGGACAAGAATATACGTACAACTTATGAACCCTAACTCRAATTGGCGCATGAATTGAAGGAATTTGAGAGAAAAATACCTGATTTTGTGTAGGAATTTGCAAAGAGACCAAAGAATTTGAGCTTAGGATGAGATTTGTGTAAGCTTGGAAGGAGAGAGAACCTTCATGAAGTCGACAATGATGCAGCATGGCGCGACCAATAAAGTTAGCAAGTCGAAGAGGGTTGAAATACGAAGTATATACCAGTAAATAGATCGTATATATGGTCTAATCAATTGTATATATGGTCACATCCACCGTATATACGATCCTAGCTGACTAGGCTGCGACATCAGCTTAGATTGGACTTGTTTCTGCAATGATTCGTGCGTCGTTTCAGCTATCCAACGACTATTTTTGCTTCGCAGGAATTCAAAACGAAATTTTGAAAGATTTGCTAGCATACCAAACTGCCCTTTTGCACAACAAAATTACCAAAATACCCTCAAACAAACACATTCCAAGTCTTACAATCCTACCTTCATCTATATGACGTCAAGGAAACCACACAGCTGCTTCMTTTCCCTRWGGCTTATATTTGCCGAAGAGAAATCTCTAGAGGTTTATACTTACCAAAAGAGACCCCTACACACTCAAATAACATTCATCGCTATATGTGATTGTTGCTATACGCAACTCGCAACTTTCTTTCTGAAAAGCCAAAGTCAGCCATAGGGAAAACATCAACATCAGCTTTCATATTCTCTGAAGCTTATTCTAGCCAAAGGAAGACATATGGAGGTTTATACTAACCGAAGGAGATTTACAAACATCATTGGCTCCCCTAGGCTTATACTAGCTGAAGGGAGACATCCGGAGGTTTATACTAACCGAAGGAGATTCACAAACATCATTGGTGCCCTTAGGCTTATACTAGCCGAAGGGAGACATCTAGAGGTTTATACTAACCGAAGGAGATTCACAAACATCATTGGCGCCCCTAGGCTTATACTAGCCGAAGGGAGACATACGAAGGTTTCTACTAACCGAAGGAGATTCACACACATCATTGGCTCCCCTAGGCTTATACTAGCCGAAGGGAGACATTCGAAAGTTTATACTTATCGAAGGAGATTCATACATTATTTACAACATCTCTTCTCTTGAAAAGCCACAGTCAGCCGTAAGGAAAAAGATCACCCAAGGATCTAGGAACTTTTGAGGGAATACAGYCGCATTGGGCGCGGTAACAGGTTAAACTAACCTTTGTTTTGCAGGTGTTGACGAAAAAGGGTAACTCGAGATCGCCGAACGTCTTGAGCTATCCTCCGACCGGAATCGAATACTTTGAATTTCGTCTTATGAGATCGAACAAGCTTCTCTCAAGACTTAGCCAAAGTGGGGGCTTTTGTAGACACCCGAAAGTGTCTCCCCAAATTGAATAGCCACTGAGGAAAAATATGACAACTTGAAATAGATTTGATTCCAGAAGTTGCGACAAAATCCATAAATTACATCCATTAAACCACAACCGTTTGCACAAATTAAGGTAAAGTTGAATTTGAAAACATATGCCGAGAGTTCAATAATAGGCGGGAAATATTTATTTTAATTCTTTTCTATTTTTTTGGGAATTTTTCTTTGTAAAAATGATTTTTAGAACTATTTGTAAAGGTCTTTTCAAAGATTTTCTTCAATTTCATTTTATTCCTCTCAGTTTTCCGATTTCGCCAATATTTTTAAATATTTTTTCTAATTTTTCTATGGTTTTTTTATGATTTTTACAAGTTTGCGAAATAATTTTCGAAAATAAATAAATTTAGAAATTCGTAGATATATTTAGAAAATTTGGGAATTATCCAGAATATTATAGAAGATTAATCTTGTCTACCAAGTTTTTCCAAAAGTGGATAAAGTTTAATTGGATAGAAGATTAGATGCAAAAACACGGATATTAATTCCCAAACGAAAAGATAGATAAATAAGAAATTAAGCACGGATCGATGACGTGACAAGCCACGTCAGCCACAATACTATATACGGTCCTAATGACCGTATATATGGTTATCTCCGTATACTAGATTTCGTATTTTGCCTATCTTTTCCCATACGCCTATAAATAAATACTCTAGGTGCTTAATAAAAAATCAACGAWTTCTCTTGTGCTTAAAGCGATCCAAAACTCTCCAAATCTCTCTCTAACACAAATCACTCACAAAAAACACAAATCGCTCACGAAATCCAAGGTTCTCAAATCTGTTGCTACTTTCGGAGTCGTTTCTTTGTGAATATAGATACAAATTATGAGGCTATTCAATCATAATTTCTCTTTTCTTTTTATTATTAATTTTGATTAATATTATACTTTCACTCTTGAATTTCAATCATGTAAATTCATTCGCTTTCACTTTATTGCAATGATTTTAATCATAATTGTCAACGCTAACAATCTCTTTTGTTGTGATAAGCGATTCAATTGGAAGCAAAGTTTTGATATACTAACCTTTGTTTTCTTTTGTGATTGATAGCGAAGCAAGGTAAGTTTTATTCATATATTTGAGTTTTCTATTATTGCATACTAATCATCATCTCACATGTATTTTGACATTTTTTATGCATGAGACACTTTTTGATTGCTTAAACAAGACCGAAAATTGTTGAATCATATTAAATTCAGATTAATCATGGACAAACGGATTTTAAGCACCTTATTAATTTGATTAATTTGAAGTGATCGCAAAAATTAGGATAGGTAGTGATATTGGCATGATAGAAACTCACTCTTTTAATAGATTTCTAAGGCTAGAGTGCTTCTTAAGGAGAAAATTGCTAAGTTGTTATGTATTCAATGGATTTGATCGAATAGAATTACAATGAGATCTAGTGGAGGCCTCTACATACGGGCGAATTGGGTGAAAGATTATTTCCATACCATGTCCCCGAACCCACAACTTGGTTAATGGATAAGACAGTGGTGCCATTAAATTGGCACCAATGTTCCGGGCGTCCGTTATTAACCTGTATAGGCACGGTGGCGATTCCCCACTGAACAACACTACCCTAATGCACTCACGTGCGGGGTTTATGGCTCAAACCCACAAACAAAATAAACGTAGGACAAGGCCCGGTAAGGGCACACGCCTATAATAAGGCATCAACATTTCATAACAAGACACAATAAAAATAAGGTCAAAGTTCTCTCGAATCAAATGAACCATAGAACTACTCCTAACAGTATCTCTCGACCTAGGATAGTCTTGTTCTACTTGTTGATGTAGATCTTGCGCTAAGTCTCAATCGCTAGATCCAGAGACTCATGACTAATCAAATTAAATAATTAATTCGGGCCTTACAAAAATGATTAACATGAAGAACAATCTAACAAGAAATCAATTAATTGCCAAGTCACGAATTGCATCAAACCAAAATCACGCTAATTACATTGCTATAGAACCCCATCGCCCTAGAAAATAAACTACTCACGCAAATTTGAATTAAACCTAACAATGGCGATTGGGGAAAACATGATTGAAAACATAAATAAACTAAAAGTAATAATAAAAGAGATTAAAGATAGAATTATTACAAAAACTATGCTAATTAAGAATTGATGACCGAATGATTTCCTTTATTGAATTGCAAAATTGTATCAAAATTAGCAAACTAGGTTTCTTGAGAGAGGTTACATAAAAGCAGAACTAAAGTAATTTGATGGAATAAAGGATTAATTACAAATTAGGATTTCTCTCTTTAAATACTACTAATTTCCTAAGATAGAAGAGCTCACTAAATTAATATTATATCCTCGCATTTAAAAGCCAAGAGAACTGAATAGAACCCGCGTGATTTCGACCTGAAACCGATCGGTTTAAGCGAACTGATCGGTTTGGACCTAATGAACCGATCAATTCATACTAAACCGATCGATTCATACTAAATCGATCGGTTTGGCCCCTTTCGCTCCACTTCGCTTCTTTCCTCTCCAATCCACACTCGATGTCACTTCCTTACAGCTTCGTAGTGCTCTCAAATGTCCCAAAATTGATCCAAAAGCTATGAATAGATCCTAAAGCTGATAAAAACACTAAACAAACGATATTAGTAGCAAAAAGGGCCTTAAGAAGGCCAAAACATGTAAAAAGACAAGAGAATGAGAGGGAATACCATATATCCAAACAACACATCAAACTCCCATAAGCCAAAATCTTGCTTGTCGTCAAGCAAGCTTATCTAGATCCTCATACCTCACCCAAAAAAAACCACATCGCAACCATGCCCGTGACYAATCCCCTAGACCAAAGATTCCAAGTTGCTCAATGCCTATCCAAGAACATGAATCGTCAACAACATAACTAGCCATTAAGTATAGAGAGAATAGGAATCAAGGAAGAACTTCTCACTAGTGGTACTCCTCTCTTTGTGTGGTGGGTGAAAAATGGACTCATTCGCTCACCACCCCAAGTGTGCATAAAATGTGCACAAGAATCAACTTTTGTAGTCTAAATCACTAGAGGCACCCTCCATCTCACCAACAATCATGTGTTTGAAAGGATAACACTCAACCTACAAGTCTACTCGAAATGCATGTACTAACTCAACAACCTTGGCAAGGTACTCAATCTAAGAGACACAAATGGACATAAGCTTATCAAGTGAGGTCTTTTAATAGCTTGTAATGAGGCTTAGGTTAGGGGTAAGATAAAATTTTGGGAAATGTGAGCTAAAAGTCTAACTTAAGGAAGCATTCACCAATTAATTAACACAAATAGCCAAGAGAAAAGGCTAAGTCAACTCCAAGCGAACCCCAATTCACGTAACCAAAATCATCCATATCAAAGAACCACAACCTCATTGCATCATCATCTTTATTATAGTATTACACAAGTGCAAAGGCATTATTTAACTAGCAAACTATGAAATAAAACCTAATTTTTGGGATTTTTTTTTTTATTTTTTTGAACTAATGAATACAACTTTTGCCTTGTACTATACATAGAAACGATGACAATACTCAAGCTAAGGAACCAAATGTAAAACACCACACTTACTCCGAATAATCACCAACACGAGCCTCCAAAATAGCATACACTAAACACACACCAACCTCCCAAATGCTCCCCCAAGCTAAACTTGGGTTACACGAACAAGGCCAAAATGTGTCGTAATGTAGGTAATCATGAAGTGAAAGGAATCAGGCTCAAAATTAGGGATCAAGGGAAAATACAGTGTTTCTAAATACTGAAGCACAACTCCTAACAAACGAATCCCTCCTATCATGCTCAACATAAGACCAAATAGCCAACTAGACAAGTACCAAGCCATGATTAAGAGATAGTGACGCGCCAGGAACTAACACACAAGAAAGAAATGAAAAATGATCAAACAATTAGGCTCAAATCCTCACAAGTTCAATCCTTCCTCGTTCCAAGTTAATACATCAAACTCAGTCATGCCAATCAAATCTAGTCAAGGAATCAGAAAGCAACCACGAGTTCACTAAGGTCAAGTTCAAGCATCACAAGCATAAAAAAATTTCACAACGAATGGGGCACAGGGAGACTTGCTTTTCAAGAGAATCTAATCATATACAAGAGAGAGATCACTAATTTTTCCTAAACTAAACTAAGAAAGCAATAGATTTTTTGTGGTAGCAAGTAAACTCCCACTCCTAATGAATGGTACAAACATTGCAATAGTCCTAAAAAAGCAATAAACTACCCTAGAAAGCAGTAAACTCTACACTAGAAAGCAATAAAACATACCTCAATCCGTTACCATCCACATATAGTGCTTGTTTTATTAACCCCAAGCCAAATCTAGCAATGTCCTTAATGCCAGAGTAGGAAAAGAAATAAGCACCTCAACTCATGTGCGCATCATCATCACCTTGGCCACCTTGCCCCGAGCCATCACCCTAAAAACCGCCGCCAAAACCACCTCCAAAGCCCCCTCCATAGCCACTCCCACTTGGCGCTCCAAAACCCCCTTCAGGGTAAGTATACCAGGAAGGATGTGGACCCGCAGGTTAATATGGCCTAACCTAGAAAATGATCATACATATGATACATAGGAAGGCAAGCATTAGACTCCATGGCAGTCAAACGCGTCGAACCTGTCACTTAGTTGAGTCTGAGTGATAGCAATGCTGTTTATTCCCTGCATAAAAGCATTAATGTCTAGGGGTGGGGGATTGTAAAGCTGGAGCTGAGGCTACGGCTCAGGTTTGAGTTTATGCCCATCGAGATACAACACGTACCTTGCCAAGTTGGGGGTAAGGGTAGTGTGCGGACTCAAGATAAAAACAAGAGATGTGGGTTTTCCCTTATGATCCTGTTGAGGTGATTTTGCACTTTACCAACAAGTCAACCGCCCAATATTGTTCTTAGTTCAGTATGGGGCTGTCCCTCAGGTTACCGATTATATTGATAACCTCGCTAAGATAAAAAGGCTCCTAATTGATCAGAGTTAATCAAGAAGATAAGACATAAGGAGAACAACTTGTTGTGGAACAAAGTTGAAGCTTAAAACAAACAAAAATGAAAAGAGACAAACACCATCCATTATAAAGGGATAAGTATCGAACTACCATTGTATTACAAGGAAGGATGATTACCTCCATGATTACACACAATGGGATGAAAATCGAACAACTATTTCTGCTCCATGATAGGATGAACTACACTACGCTACGCTAGACTAATCTAGGCTATGCTAAACTAAACTAACTTGGCTACTGAGCCAAGTGGCTAAAGGAAACTGATACGAAAAAGAGATAGATTGATGTTGTTGTGTTGTTGTTCACTTCTGTGCCGTTTCTGCTATTGATAGGCCTTCTTGGGTGTAGATCCTGGGTGGAAGTTACTTCTTCTGTCGATTTCTTACCGCTCCTTTTCATATTTCAAACATTTGCAATTTCCTTCCAAATCCTATTGTCACCTAATCTCCATGGGCCTGCCTTTGGGCTTTCTCCCGATGGGCCATCCTTACCACAATTACCTTCTGACGCTATCGTTGTATCGCTAGACTGAAGCCATATTAAGAATGTCGTGTATCGCCTGTCTTCTCCTTATACCTTATTCATCGCCAGTTACTTCTTGCTGGTCAAACTCTCCTAATGAAATCAACAAAGTCAACTATGTATTTTTAGTTCGTAACAAATTGCCCCCTTAATTCGCAAAAGCGGTAACCATGAGTCCTTGCAGATTAACATTCTTTCAACGCCAAAAACTCAAGTTCACTCATTTTACGCTTTTGATATAAGAATGAATTTATATACATATGATTATAATTGTACACTTGAGACTCGAGACTTGATTTGGGTTGAAAACTAGAGTTTGAAAAGGGATTTTAAACTAAGAACTACAAGGAAGTTGAACTAAAAACTTTGAAAACTAATAGGATAAGAACCTATGATCAGTAGGTTCCCTAATATTGCACAACCAATGCCAATCTAATGGATGGCTCAACCCAAAACAATGACCATTGCAATCCTAATCTAGAAATTCAATTGAATTCATTTCCCAAATCCTYCAATCATCCAAAAACAAGCTTGAATAGGAATCCCTTCCTCACCCTCTCTTGTTCATGTCAAAATATATGAGATTAGCTATTCAAACCCATTACCCAATCCCTTKGTGAACTTGGGATRAACWCTCCTTCACTAACTAATCAAACCAACCTCCCAATCCCTTGGTGAAATTGCACTAGAAAGCTTATGAAACCATAACAATGGGGAAACTCATCATGGATTGAGCATGTAAGTATAATCATGACATTGGTTGCACTAGATTAAGGTTCCTAATTGCCTACGCATGAAGACTACTCACAAAATATTGCAAAGAAGAAGAAAACTACAAGAATTAAGCATGAAATCAAAGGGTGCCATTGTAATTGAAATTACAAAAAGTTAAAATTAGGTTATTAAAGAAGTGCTATTAAATTGCTAAAAACTACTCAAAAACATTCACAAAACATGTAAAAACAACAAAGGAATCAATCTAGCAACAACAGAAACAAGAATCAAAGAATACAAAGAAAACCCATAAAAATGCAAAACACGAAATCTGCAGAAAATCAAACGAAAAGCTGCATAAAACTAAAATTAAATGCTAGGAGTGAACTCACAAGATCGAGACGAATGAATTTCATACATAGAACATTGAAATCCGACAAGAAACGAAGGAGATATAAGCAAAACAAGAAAGCTTGGAGATCCTCCAATGGAGGTTTTCTCTCTCCTAAAACTAAAATGAAGAAAGAAAGAAAAATTTCTGAAAAATAAAGTCTAACTAAAAACTCAACTACAACTTACTACAATTAATTGTTTCTCTCTCCTCACACATCTTATATAAACTACTCCCTAACAAGTTTTGCTAAATATTACAAGTTTGCCATTACTAAAGTCACATAAGTGAATGCTCGAAAGTTAACACCATTTTCAGACGACCATCACTTTTGATGTAAAGCTCTTGATCTCTAGTTTCCAACGCAATTTGTCGTGCATCAAAATCCCTTGTAGATCAAAAGAAATGAGCAAAACAATGAAGGGTGCGCGTGTAGGTCCGAAGGCGCGGGCCGATCCCTCGACGTGCGTGCACTCTTTTTCAGTTTTGGAAAAGAAGGGAGGAAGGTGCAGGTGCGGGCCAATGCGCAGTCCGCCTGGGATGGAGTGGGCCGCCTKGGATAGCGCGGGCCACAGACCTCGATGTGCGTGCGCTCGTTTTTACTTCTGACTTTGAAGCTTTTCCCTACTCAATTGCCTCAACTTCGAACGGCCATAACTTCGCGCACGTTGATTGGATTGTAGCTTGTAATATACCGTTGGAAATCTCTAGGAGTTTCCTTTTAATGCAATAAGTCTCACCTGCAAATTAAAAATTTACAGAATTATATGGCTCAAAGAAGGTCTTAGGGTACAAATTCAATCACTTTAAAGCTTGACCTTCGCAAATATAACCAAGCCAACTTGCAACAAAGCACAACACTAGAACATACACACCATGAAAACTTGTAAACACTCACAAAACTTTTAAATAGGAGCATAGGAATAGGAATGAGGAGAAATCAAGCTAAAAACCTATAAAAAACACTAAAACTCCACAAAACTATACAAAGTGGAAATATAGCTAAAAAGCTAGTAAAATGATATCGAAAACACACAAAATTGCCAAAATAAAGGATAAATAAGTGCCTAATGTGACTATTTTAGGCACTTATCAGTTGGTGCTTTGATGATGTCCTCGTCGTCAAATTCTTCTTCATGAAAGATCTTCTCCTGCCATTGCTTGATGAGTAGCAACATCTTCAAGATAGTTGTCTTCATCATCGCTGTCCAAACAACCATTAATAGAAGTATCATTGAGAAGTGGAGTAACATTGATTGTTTGACTTGTTTGACAAATGAGAGTAGTTGGATCAAATGTGTTTCTTCATCGAAAGAGATCATGAGAGTAGTAAGAGGATTCGATATGATGTTTGGCTTCTTTTTTCCTAGAGAAATTAGGAGCCTTCCATCCTTTACCATGTCTTAGATTGCATCCTTTAGCTTGAATTGTGTGACCACTACCTTGATGATACTTGCAATATTGGTGCAATCTTTCCCTTGCTTTGAAGACGCTTGAATGCTTGATGATACATGCAATATTTCGAGGGATCCCACCTTGGTGATCGTCTTTCTGGATCTAGATCGAGATTTGGGCCAATTGGTGCAATCTTTCCCTTGCTTTGGAGACGCTCGAGTGCTTGGGAATAAGTCATTCCCAATGGAAAATATTCACGTCTTTGACGCTTAAAGCCTTGATTTATTAGGAATGAACTCCGAACAGGTGTGGAGTGTGGAAACATTGTTTGAAGAGTTGCTATAGATACCTGCATTTGTCCCTAGCCTAATATGGCCGATGATAAGACATGCACCCCTTGCAACACAAGCTGAATTGAGAATGAGCTAGGGCCCTAACAGAACCTAAAAAGGCAAGTTTTCGCTACACCGGTCACGTTTCTGTAAACAAAGCACCCTGAAAAGTAAGTTTTAGTTTCAAAATAATTTTAACTTATTTTTAAACATTTTTCTAGAGTTTTCCGGAATTTTTCTTAATTTTTGTAAGCATTTTTKGAAATTTTCGGAATTTTCAACAATTTAATTAATATTGCGATAATTAATTAAATTATGAAAACAATTCCGAAATTCACGAAATTATAACAAAATGCACTATTTTTTACAAGAAATTTTTTGAATATTTAGAGTTATGGAATAATAGTTATGAGTTTCCTAAGCTAAAATGTGCACCCAAGTGAAACATCTCGTTTCGGGAGCTTCGGGACCCCACCCGAACGTGGGCCTGCTTAAATTGCTCCCCAAGACAGTCTAGGTTCATCCCCTAGCTTGTCTTGCACGAGGGGCAGCTTAAAACGCGTAGAAAATAATTTTCTACCAAAATTACACCAAGGCAAATAAGGTAAGTCGAGCAAAAAAGGGGGGCAGAAGAGCTGGGCGTAATTACGCCTAGGTCTTTGGCCTTCTGGGCGTAATTRKGCCCATACTCATCACACTTTTCTWCMTTTTTTAKCTYGTGCCTATAAATACAAGAACMYMGKCCKTCATTTGCACGMATACACACGCCTCATACGCCTCACATTCTGCCTATTTCTCTCCTCCTTCTCTCTCAAATACTCTCTTGCTTTGCATTCAAATTCACAAATTCTTTTGCAATTCTTTTACACATCAAATACAATCTAAAGGTATCTTTCAAAGGTTTTTTAAGGGTTCTTAGGGGTTCCTCAAAGGCTAMAAGGGTTCTTAAGGGTTCGAAGCATCGTTCTCAATCGAAAGCGCCGTGTTGTAAGGTAAGTTTGAGGCCAATGTCTCAATTTCTTAACACCCTTTTGCAGCTTGTTAGAAATTTGAATTTCTATGCAAATTAGGATGTAATATTGATTAACAACTATTCGAAATGAATTAAAATCAACATTAGGCACAACCTTTAATTCTCGTTGAATGCTTGCATGCTTGCAAATCACACAACTTTTATGTCTTAAACAAGACTAGCAAATTGCATCTTCTCACGCCTAATAAGACTAATTATTGGACAAATTGGCTTTTAGGCACCCTTTAATACAGATCTAAATAACACATGTCGCAACAACAAATTAATTAGTCCTACGTGCATCTATTTCTGTTAAGCAACCCACATAGTAATTAGCATGCTTAGGGTTAAAATGGAAATTTGTTTGTTGTTGTCTTTTTGACAATAGACTCGCAATGACCGAGTAGAGGCCGCTAGACGCGGGGGTGGGGGGGGGGGGGGGGGGGTTGTGCACTACTTCMCCCTTACCCTTGTCCCCTAATCCAGACCTTTGTTGCACTACCAGACATGGAGTCCTTCGCCTTGCTTTATGCAATTATAGGCAAAGCTTAAAACGGGTTCCGCAGCTTCCCAAAAGAAGTGCAGTGGCGACTTCCTCTACTCGTTTCGAGTATAGACACACAAATCCAGGCATACTCACACTATGCAAAATCAAGAATTCAATTCTAGCAAAACTCAAGTCATCAACTAATTGTACCCCCCGGTGCAGAGGGACCGGACCTAGTCCGCCCCGGTGATGCCCCGGTGCCAGTATAGTTGTCCTTGTTATTATTCCATTTGGGCTTAGTGTTGGCACTACTTTCTTTCAATAAGTCATCCTTAATGGTTATGCCAATGTAGTAGACCTTATCGAAAGTCTCTAGTCCTATATAGAGAAGATGATACTTGTATTTTGGTTGCAAGTTTGATATGAAGTTTGAACCATCTTAGCTTCAGGCGGAGTACGGACCAATTGTGCAGTTGCTTCCTGCCATTTAGAGAGAAATGCGGTGAACCCTTCTTTTTCACCTTGTTTTAGAATTTCAAGTTCGTGAGTGGAAGCTTGCACAACAAGAAAATTGGCTTCGGCCGACTATGGTTACCGACCGATTTTCGGTCGGTAACCGGTGTCGGAATAAGGTTCGTCGGTAATCCAAAAGATTACTGACCGAATTTCGGTCGGTAAGGGTTTTCCGACCGAATACCGACCGATTCCCGACGAATATCATCCGAGAAATGTAGGGAAAAAAGGGTATACCGATCGAATAATTGGTCGATAAGCCTCTTTTCCCCTCCCTAAAAGGAGGGCCTTGGAGGGGTTACCGACCGAATAATCGGTCGGTAATATCGACCGATTTGAGGTCGGTCGGTATTACCGACTGATTATTCGGTCGGTAATTCCTCTAATGCGCAAAAAAAAGGGATTACCGACCGAATGGTCTGTTGGTAAATTGATATGAATAATTAAAAAAAAAACGAAACCCAGCAGTGCAAAATATGCACTCTGGTTCTCAAATGGATTTTTTACTTTACAAATACCAATATACTACTCCCTCTGTTCCTTAAAGAAGTTACCAGTCACTATTCATACGCTTCCCAATGCATGTTTTGTATCGTTTATATCTTTAGTTGTATATTTGTAAAAATTATAACAATTGAATATTAATAATGTATTCATCAACCCGAATCAAACAAGACCCCACATGACTATATATATTCTTATAAAATGATAGTTATTCACAAGATTCTCTTCACTTGTGAATAGTCAAATAAACGCATATGGTAGGAACTTTAAGGAACGGAGGGAGTAATATACTTAATTACATAAAGAAAATACAAATTACAAATATACTTGTATTACAACAATGAACAAAAAACCTCCACTTCCATTACACATTTTCTAACTAAAAAACCTCCACTTCCCATCATAACTTATCTCCATCAAACAAGCACTCAATGTATCACTTTATTATATTATAAATAGAATAGAATAACAATCATTATTTCCAAGGCAGTTTCCTGTGTCAAAATACAATAGAAAAACAATCATTATTTCCAAGGCATATTATAAAAAAAATACACCCACAATTAAAAAATCACATCAATAAAACAAGTTAATCGCCAATCAAAATGAAATCAAATCATAAAAAGAATATTGCTACTAGTAACGCTCTTAACTTGAGTAATACATAAGAATACCTTATTAGCAAACTTGCAATTATTCTAACCCACAATCAAAACCCTAGAAAAGCAAAATCAATTCCAGAAAACCCAATTAATCAACTTGAGTACTATCGACTTATTATCTCCTATTAGTTGACAGATTTAAACAAGTTTTGCTAAAAATAGAAAAAAAAAAAGAAGCAACAGCTCTACTTGTACTTACCTAGCTTGCTAATTGAAGCACAAAATCTCTATTAAAACAACAAATTAGTACTAAAAAAATCATCCTTTTTATTTGCCGGCATTTAAAAAAGCTACAAAGTATCTTTTAATAATTTGGGGTTTTTCCACAATCGAAAAGCATAATCGGAATTATTAGTGATCGAACAATGCAATTTGATCCCAATACATCAAATCATCCAAAACCCTTCCACATATAGCTATCTTTAAGGTTGACATTAAACTGTCATAGGTTAATTGCGACTATTTGTTCAAGTTAAATGCCAGTGAAAAAGATTTGGGTCCACCCATGTATTTATAATAAATGGTTTAAATACATATTCCAATATTCCATATTCACTGAAGGAGATATAACAATATGTATTCCATATTCCATGCCTTTCCCATAATACATATCTGCTCCACCTACTTAATCTCCTATTTCACGTCTAATACATATTCTAGGATCATGATCATCCATCTTTAGAAAATAATTAAAATGACGGATTATCAGAGGGGGGCAGATTATATTCTCCAAGAATGTCAAGGCACAGCCAAGCATAACATACAAAAGAAAGTGGGAACTCAAACTTCGCAAAGCTGCCTCCCTTTGCTACTCCGTGGCATCTTGTAGACTGTTACATTTTTTGTAAGACCTGTGGTGAAGCAGATTTGCTATCTGTCTCCTCTCATAGTCCTGCGAAACCCAAGACACAACATTTTAATGCTTCAATTAGATAAGTGAGCAGAGAGGCACTGTTGTTGCTATTGCTGACAAAAAGCATTAATGTAAGAGTTCCTCACCTTGAACATGTGGAGGTAAAAATTACAAGTGAAGGCTTGCCCCCTATACACCCTTGTGGTGGGACCCTTCCTCAGACCCCATCTCGCAGGAACACACTTGTGCATCGGACTGCCACTACCTGCCTACACAGTACACTTGATCATTTCACCAATCTTATTATATATCAATCATATGATATTAAAACATAGATTAATGCTTTAAACATTGATTAATGCAAAGAACAACAATTATATAGGGGAGAAATCCAATTCACCACCAATTTAGGCTAGATTTTACTCATCCAATGCAACAAAAAACATATTCA
Organism: Bassia scoparia; assembly: GCA_008642245.1. NCBI lineage: Eukaryota > Viridiplantae > Streptophyta > Magnoliopsida > Caryophyllales > Amaranthaceae > Bassia > Bassia scoparia. The sequence continues at coordinate 87,836 of SNQN01000702.1, forward strand.
AGTAGCATACAAATAAAAATCATTATGATTATTACTATTATTATAATTAAGGAGTAATAATTTTTGCATCAAATTGATTATTTCAAAAGCTGAACTTCAGCATCACTCAGAAACTATACTGTTCTTAAATACAATTATTATGTAGAATATGGTGCCAAACTAACCCAAACTAAATACGAAGTAATACAGTAACAAACATCCAATCTTTCTTCTTATGATTGAAAACTAAAGAATGACTTTGGCAAATTTATAAGGGTGTTTTCATCCTAATTAACCTATTGATAAGTTTATAAAATCTAACAATATTTTAAACATATAAATATGAAATTTAGTCCATAAATCAAGCTGATTGACAACTACTATTCTCCTTGAACCACTAATCAAATTATGTACAAACAAAATAAATGACGTGATCAAATCCTTTCAAAAAAATTAAAAACAAAAATTTACATCTTTTTTCACACAAAACAAAAATTGCATTTAAATCATGATTATTCACAATACTTTAAACCATAATTACCACTCAAAAAACTCTCATCAATTGTACCCCAACATTAAGAATTTTCAAGGGGAACTCAAAAGATAAATTGCAATCAATACAAAACAACAAATCAAAGAACCCAAATCAGAAACAGATTTAATAACTGTGAAAACGAAATTAAAATATAAAAAAAATAATGTAAAAACGAAATCCTCTGACCTAAAATGGATTCTGAATCAAAACCTCAAAATCGAACCAAAACAAAACAAATAAAAGAAAATCACCTCAATGTTCATTTCGGCCTTTCATTCGACCACATCTCCAAAACGCAACAACTCGAAATTGAGAGAAAGAACCGATAGAAAGAGAGAAGGGTAGCAACTATAGGAACTCTAAGCTTCCTGGAGGTTGAAGGAGTGATGAGTCGGCTGCCAGATCTGAGGCAAAATGCGATGTGTGTTTGGGGATCGAAGTTATGCTCGTGGGTGGGAGCCTTGCTTGTGGGGTTGGGGATGGAAGCCTTTGTTAATTTCGAACCCTAATTCCCCCAAAATCGTAATTAAATCTCCAACTAAACAACAAACATCAAAATCAAACACAACAACAACAAAAACAAGAATGTTCAAAATCAAACAACAAACACGAAATTGGAGACCGTGCATAAAAAATTGACTACACTAAAACACAATTAAACAAGGTTTGCAAAGTCAATCTACTAAATCGTATCACCATAATTTCAARGTTTGCTTGTAAAATTAAAAAAAAACAAAAACAAACAAATCCTCAATTAACAACATGATCAATTAAACAAGTTAATTTCCAAGTTAATCCAAAAGATAGAAAGTGAGCAGATCAAATAAAAAGCATAAAAGATACAATTGGCGGAAAATCGGGGAGATTAAAAGGGTGAAGAAAGCTTGAATAGAAGATGATACCAGAATTAGAGTTGGAAAGCGAGGTCCTCTTTCTGGAAATAGTGAAGAACGTAAGGAGTGATGCGGATGATGGTGATCCAAGCTCCGAACATCAAACCGGGGGAACGAAGCTGCTTGAGGGCTTCTTCCTTGCTTGGCTTCCTCTGAAACATTCCTCCGAACATCTTCGCTTTGATTTTGGCTTTAAGATCTCTTCTGAAATTCGAATAAAAAACCCTAGATCTAACTAAAAACGAAATCAAAAATAAAAAAAATGACATAAAAAGCTAAAAACAAAGAAAACAAAACTCACCAAAAGGACGAGGGTGGCTGACGAGTTGAGGGGTTACGGAGGGTGCGTGGCTGAGGACTCAAAAGAAGGGAGAGGAGAGAGGAGAGAGGGAGTTGAGAGGATGAGGGTTGAAATGAGAGGAGAGAGGGAGTTGAGAGGATGAGGGTTGAAATGAGAGGAGAGAGGGAGTTGAGAGGATGAGGATGAGAGGAGAGAGAAGGTGAGGGGCGTGAGAGGTAAGAGGAGAGAGAAGGTGAGATAAGATGAAACGGAAAGAAGAGGGGTCACGAAGAAAGAGAGAAGGAAAGGAAAAAAATAGCGTTTTTTTTAAATTTTAAAAACAACTTACCGACTGAAAATTTGTTTTTCTTTTTAATTACGTGCTGATGGAGGGAGAGGTGTGGGACAAAAACATTAATCACTCAACGACTGAATCATGGGTCGGTACATCGACCGATATTAAAATCGGTCGGTAATACCGACCGATAATTCGATCGATATATGACACCGACCGGTTTCGGTCGGTGTCGGTCAATGTTACCGACCAATGTTTTTTCGGTCGATAATTTCGGTCGGCCTTACGCGAAATTCTATTAGTGTTGAGGTTGAATCTTCCCTTTATACGAGACATGAAAGCGAGAGCCACGTCTTCCCATGTTTCAGTTTCCTTTTCAGACAAGGAGAAGAACCATTTCTGGCACACTAGAGTGAGAAAAAGTGGAAAGACTTTTTGATAATGAGCTGCATCAACTCCTTGGAGGCCCAAAGTAGCCTTGAAAGCCTTAAGATGGAAACGTGGATCATTAGTGGGCTTGAATTGAGGAAGATCATTGGTGAAAAACTTGTCAGGAAGCTTAGTGGAGGATGAGATTTCGTTGTCCCAATTCTCAAAGTAAGAGGCCCTATCCATGTGCTTCTTCATGAGTTTCTCCACGCTCTTAGAGGAAACACTTTCACCATCGTTGACCTTAGTGGCTAGGTTAGTTAACATTGTAGTCAAGTTTTCAACGTTCTTTGTAAGTTCGCTGATTTTCTTGTTTGCTTCTTCTGATTCGGGTGATTCTGACCTTGACATTTTCTTAGAAGTTCACTTTGACAAAGGAAGCTCGGTTGGATATTCGACTTGAACACGAACTAACCTTTTATTAGCCTTGCGAGTCCAAGTGGAGTTTTCAATGTTAAATTCTACGATGTAACAAGACCGACGCTTTGTTTAACTCATGGACTCAATGCATGCGCTAACATGACCATCTTCCTAAATGCATGAACTAAAAAATTTCCTATATGAACGCAACACCATTATTTTCTACGATTTTTTCGATTTTCCTCTTTTTTATGTGTTTTCTTTTCTTTCGTGGAAAATGATGGCTTTTCACAAATATGAAATAATGCATGTTTAATCCTAAGTCTAACTAAAGATGGCCATAATCTATATGCTTTTGTGATAAGTCAAGTCCAATACACGTAAATCTAATGTACATGGCTAAAAGTCCTAATATGCACATATTGATCACTCAACATAATTCATGAGTTCAAGTCCCCTTAAAGTCAGGATCTAAGAGAAGGAATGGTCAGCTTGGTTAAGTCGGAAAGGTACCACGCCTAAAAGTATAGCTTAGTCCAGATTTCACCACTAACATTAGCGATGTATGGTCAAATTACCTCTTATGTACACGCATCAAGTAACACGTGCACACGTGGCATCAGCAGGATAGGACTTTCCTTAGCCATATGATTAATTAACCATATGCACCAAGGTAGTTTCCCCTCTTAAGGCGATCTCGATTATAGAACATACCCATATGAGACCAAGGATCCTAATGCGTGACCCTATGAGACCAACACTTCACCTAACAGTGATTATCCCTAGTGAAGTCGCCATTTTGTAGGAGTGTGCCCTTATTGGGCCTTGTCCTACGTCGATTTCGTTCGTGGGCTTGAGTCACGAATCCCGCACATGAGTGCGTTGGGGGAAGTGTTGTCGAGTGGGGAATCACGGACTAATTTGTCACATACGCCCAAAACATTGGTGCCAACTTAATGGCCCCAACGCACTCATGTACAAATTAGTCACGGACGCCCAAAACATTGGTGCCAACTTAATGGCCCCACCGTTTGATCCAATAACCAAGACGTGGGTTCGGAAATAAGGTATGGAAAGAATCTTTGACCCAATCCGCCCACATGTAGCCGCCTCTACCAGGTCGATCTCATTGTAATTTCATTCAATCAAATCCATTAAATACACAACAACTTAGCAATTTTATCCTCAAGAAGGGCTCTGGCCTTAGAAATCTATTAAAGGACTGAGTTTCTATCATACAAATATCACTACCTTGCCTAATTGTTGTGACCATTTCAAATCAATCAATTTAATAAGGTGCTTAAAATCCGTTCGTCCATGATTAATCTGAATTTAATGTGATTTAACAATTTCCGGTCTTGTTTAAGCAATCAAAAAGTGTCTCATGCATAAACAATAACAATAATATATATGAAATGATGATCAATATGCAATAATAGAAAAATCAAATATACAAATCAAATTTACCTTGTATTGCTATCAACACAAAACAAAACAAAGGTTAGTGTATCAAACTTTGCTTCCAATTGAATCGCTTATCACAATGAAAGAGATCGTTAGCATTGACAATTACGATTTAAAAAATTACGATAAGGCGAATACGATTGAAAACGAATGAATTTACTTGATTGAAATTCAAAATAAATTAAAAGTATTATTTTAATCAAAATTAATAATAAAAGAAGAGAGAGAGAATTAGATTGAATAGCCTCAGAATTTTGTACCCAGATTCGCAAAGAAACGACTCCGAAAGTTGCGACTGATTCGAGAAACTTGGATGTTGTGAATGATTTGTGTTTTTTGTGAGTGATTTGTGAGATAGCTTTTTGAGAGCTTTGAATTGCACTTCGTATGATGATTTTCGTTGATGTTTGATTAAGCACCGAGAGCATGTATTTATAGGCGTATGGGAAAAATAGGCAAAATAAAAAATTAAGCATGGGGAGGATAACCGCATATATACGGTCATCACAACCATATATACGGTCACTTGGATCGTATATACGGTTGTGGCTGACGTGGCTTGCCACATCAGCGATTCGTTGCTTATTTCTTATTCTATCTATCTTTTCGTTCGTGAATTAATATCTGTGTGTTTTGCATCTAATCTGCCATCCTATTAATCTTTATCCACATTTGGACTTGGTGGAAAAGGTTAACCTTCTAGAATATTCCGAATCATTCCCGAATTATCTGGATTCATTTACGAATTTCTGAATTCATTTATTTTCGAAAATCATTTTTAAAAACTTGTAAAAATCATAGAAAATCAGAGAAACATCATAAAAATAATCTAAAAATACTGGAAAACTCAAAAAAAAGAAGAACAAAATGAAAAGTGGAAATTACAAAATTAACCTACGGAAAATATTCTAAAAAATCCGAAAAATAAAGAAAAAATSCTAAAAATAGAAAATAATTAAAAATATAAAAAGAATTACTTTCCGCCTATTATTGTGCTCTCAGCATATGATTTCAAACTCAACTTTCATTCGGCTTGTGCGAACGGATGTGGTTTATGGATTTTGTCGCAACTTCCGGAATCATATCTATTTTTTCCTCATCGACTATTCAATTTGTGGTGATATTTTTAGGTGTCTACAACTAGCCACGAATGCGCTGCCGAATTTCCCCAATTCAATATATATAATTAGGGTTTGGACTCACTCTAATTCAATTTTCCACCAATTCAATTTTTACAATTAGGGTTTGAATCTCATCACCCTAATTCGATTTTCCCCTAAATCAAATTTTAGAATTAGGGTTTGAATTTTATTTCCSCAATTTGAATATATGAAGAATTCAAATAGGTAGAAGAATAGCGAGAGTAAAAGGAGAGAGAGGAGGAATGTTGTGTGATGCGGTGGGGGAGAGGGGGAGTTGTTGTGCGGTGCAACTGTGGTGCGGTGGGTGGGGGAGATTCTGCGATGGTTCAGGGGGTGGGGGGGAGTTGTTGCGGTGGTGGGGAGGTTGTTGGGTGTTGGGAGGTAAGGGGATGAGAGAGAGGGTGGTGGTGAATGGGTTAGGGGGTTTAAGACTTTGGTTGTCATCATATGTAAAAAATAAAACCTTGAGGCCACAGTGTGTAATTTACAAAACATCGAGGCTACGGTGTAGAATAGGAAAATTTTAGTTTCCATTGCGTAGAAAAACCAAACAACGATGCTACCATATAAAATTTTCCAATATTTTATCATTCTCCACATTTACAATAGAATGTTAGGCATATATTATACTTAAATTACGCTGGCCTTATAAAACTCGAATTGATTTAGGTCGTATTCGGCGTAGCTTTTTTTAGTAGCGTTTGACGTTCTAGCTATATTAAAACGGAACTTAGTTAATTTTAAAAACATTAGGCAAGGTGACATTTTTAGTAGAAGATATTGTTAAACGCTATTTTCTTTTCAAACGCTAGTAGGATAATGTTTTAGCTTTTTAGTTTTCACACTAGATTTAAACACTACTTTGTATTTAATTTTTCCTCTACACAAATACGATCACTACTATCATTGAACACTCATAGTAAAAAAAACCTATTTTTACAGCTAACATCCACCTGTACCGCTACCTACTAGCGTTACAATTATTCGCTACTTCCACTACTAAATGCTACTTTCACCGCTACCGTTAACAGACCCTTAAACAAGAATCCATTTTGGTTCTCAAAGAAAGAGCCATGTTAATCAAGTTTTGAGTAGAGCCATGGAAGACTCGATTTTCTTTCGACTTTTTTTTATCACCCATAGTCCATAGTTCCATACCATAAAAACTATGAACCAAACATCTCTTAAGGAGGGGAGTGTGGGTATGGTGTCAAAAYGGGTTGTCGGTACAGTTTAGGGTTAACCCAAACAGGTTGGGCTCATTTCGATTTAGGCTCCAGCGGGTTGTTTTCACTAAATAGTCTAATTCAGTTCAGTTTAGGCCAAACAATTTACTTCTTTTTCAGGAGCAATTCATTTAGGTCTCATGACAGTAGCGGACGAGACGAAATCAGTTCAGTCCGAAAATGGTTCGGGCTTTTCGAGTAGACTACTACGAACGGTCCGTGTTCACGTTGTTCGAGTTTGTGTTCGGAATGCTCAGATTATTTATTAATATATTAGGTATCTTATTTAATTAGTAGTTTGTAGGTTATGTATTACAACTTATTCTTGTAAAAATTAGAAGTTTAAGACAAACTCTTTATCTAATAAGGTGTTTTAGGGTTAATGTTGCTAAAGAATGTGTACGATGAGTCGTTTGGTGGCGCACGAAAGATTAGCCGTACGAAACTCTCCCTCTGAAAACCCTCGCGCTTAACCTTCGCTTTCCCATTGCTTTCTCGTCGTTAGGTGGTGGCCTTCACCTGATTCTTAAAGGTCGCCGACGAGCAGGCTTTGCTATCTCATTAGTTTGTTTGTTTGATTCATCACCGATTTATCACCTCGGTTTACTCTTTCAAGCACCGCTACCAATTTATCTTGTTCCTATCAACGCGCTTGTCATCAGGAGTTGGTCTTCGCTAGGGGGTTGTTTGCTGGTGTCGCTTGCCATCGTAGGAGTTGAGTGTCGCCGGTGTTTTTTTTAGGATGTTTCGAGCAATACGCATACTCTCAGAGTTTTTTGTTTTATTTTTCTTTTCCTATTTTAGTTTTTTTTCATTTGTTTAGTTCGATCATATGGTGTTTTCGGCCCTTGAGTTGGGTGGGTATTCATCACTTGTTCTCATGTTGCACTACAACAAATTGCATCTTGTGCCACGTTAGGAATCCTGGCACATGTTAAAAAAATTTGTGGCTATGTGGTTTACCACGGGAATTCTCAAAATTATTCATGTGGAACAAGTGGTCGTGGCTACAATTTTGCCACAGGAAAACTAAGGGCGTGGCATAAATCAATTTTTATGCCACATTTAATCCCGTGGCTAAAGAAATAGCATGCCACGGGTGCTCCCATGGTTAACAAGTCTCTTGCCACAAGTATTATTGTGGCTAACTAATTGCTTTTGCTACAAAAACTCCCGTGGCTAAAATATAAATTCTCCATGAACGTTCCCATGGCTAAAAAATCACTTGCCACAAGTGTTATTGTGGCTAATTAATCTCTTTTGCTTCAAAGATTATCGTGGCTAAAAATATACTTTGCCACAACAACTCACGTGTGGCCAAAATATGTATGTTTGCTATGAGATCCCATGGCTAATTAACCTTTAGCCACAAGTATTATTGTAGCTGATTATTTACTTTTACAACAAATATTCCTGTGGCCAAAATTTTACATTGCCACATAAACTATCATGTATAATATATTCACACTAAACTCACTATACATAAGTTATTCCAAGCAATAAATTGTTTTCATTTCGCAATATCATTTGTTAAGTGCAACCTAAAACTCATATCCAAATAAAAAAGAACATGCACTCACAAAAAGCTAAATAAAACTACACAATACAAAAAACACACCATTATATGATTATAATTACATTTTTTTCACTAATATTCTTTCAAATGTATTACATACGCATTTTTGTATATGTACAAAAGATACATTACTGTAGACACCTAAAAGTGTCTCCCCAAATGAGTAATCAGTGATGAAACATACCGCGTCTCGCGATTGTTTCGACTTAGAAAAGATGCTTTGAACTCACAAAAGTTGGAAATACGTGAGGTCATACTCGGAACTATTGAGCAAAGGACAAATAAAAGGGGCAAAACCATTTCTTTTATTTATTTTAATTATTTTCTATTTTAGGTTTCTTTTTATTTTTAGGGATTTTTTAAAAATATTATGACTGGTGATTTCTTTGATTTCTACATTGCATCACACTCTTCACATTTTTCTCTGAGCTCACAGTATTTTTAGATTATTTTTCTGATTTTTCTATATTTTTCTATGATTTTTATAAGTTTTTATACGCAGAAAATACCAAAAAAAAATACAAAATACCAAATAATCCCGGAAATACGTGGAACCTTCTTACGAACACTCTAGAACTCCTTGCTTGGAAGCAAGGGTGTCTAGGTGCGTCGAATCAAGCGAATCAAGGCAAATACGTATTATGGAAATAAGATCGGAGGAAATCGCAAATAAGGGGAGAATATCGTGCGTATATACGCGACCTGCGTTATATAGCTTACGCAGGTCTCCTGGTATATAACAACAGGGGGTTTTTTTTTGTCTCAACGTATAAAACGGTGCTTGCTCATTTCGAGAAGACACCACGTCTTATTGAATTTACTACGTCTCAAACTTGCGGTATTACACTCCAAGCGGTCATCATAACACTCTAAACACGATACATTCTGAGTTCAGGCATCAATTTCTGTTTCGATCCAACGAGGCGTAACAAAGCAATTCGACTCAAGAGGACATCTCTTTGTAGTTTTTGCTTTAACAATTTGTTACTTGCAGAGACAGGTGAAAAGGATCATAACATTCATTATGGCTTACTACTTTGTTTTCATGTTTCGTTTGTTAATATTCTATACATTGTATATTTTTGCTTAAACAAGACGGAAATATGCGTATCACATTAAAGTCAGACTAATCAGGACGACGGTTTTCTAGCACCTTGTTAATATTGATAAGTGAAGCGATGCGTTTGTCTGTGTAGAAAGTCTTTTGTTTGTGTAATTAGTAACCCACTTAGTAATCTTTAGGGTTTATGCGCTAATAGATTTCAAAATTGCTAAGATGTGGGTGCATACCAATAATCGTGAATGAAATGGAAATTGCGAAATGAGACCGAGTAGAGGTCGCTACATGCGGGCAAATTGGGTTTAGCAGTTCTGATCGACACTTCCCGGAGAACCTCACGACTGGTTACTGGATCGGACGCGCAGGGGACGCATTAATTTGGCACCAACGTTTCGGGCGTCCGTGAATAACCTTTATAGGCACGGTGGCGACTCCCCTTACTCGACAACACTACCCCAACGCACTCACGTGCGGGTTCCGTGGCTCAAGCCCACGCAAAGCACCGATGTAGTACCAAGCCGCGCGCCCGCTATACGCGGGGGTACGACCCACGTCCTACAATTACTACTATGGAATTTTCAAATTCAACAATATTAAAAGGAAAAATTACATCATCTCAAATTAGTTTCTAAATACACTACAAAAAGTAATATGACTTAGATCATATTAAGAAACAAATAAGTTATTCTCATCTCGACCTCTCACATACCAAAAAGCACCCTGCATAGTCAAAATCATAAGATTAGTACTTAATTTATGCAAATGAGAATTAAAATATTATATCTAGGAAGGAAATGATGAGCACTCAAAATTTCGACAAATTTACTAGTACATAAAAGACATTAACTAACAAATTAATAAGACTTTTCAAAAAGATCTTTATAAACCACAAGCTAAGAACATGAATAATCAACTCACAAGAAACAAACACAATTTCACATAAGTAGGGGTGAAAGTTCGGTATTCGATTTGGGTTATGACCAACTCCAAATCCAAACCATTTTCTTTCGGTTTTAAAATCTTCACTCCAAATCCAACCCAAATTGTATTCCACTCCAAACCAAACCAAACTGAAAAATTCTTTTTTTAATCCGTGCGTGGATCCAAACCAACCCGAATTTTTAATACAGTTTGGTTTGGTTTGGAGTGTTTTAATTCGATTTAGCTACTATAAAAAATTACTTTTAAATAGTGTCTAAAATTCCTAATAAATTAACAAATTACAAATTCAAATTAACTCCAAACAAAGTTTCAAGTAGAATAACTACTTAACAACAAAGTTAAGCTTCAGTGAGTTTATTAGGCAAATGGGTCATTGGGCCTAAATTTAAATAAGCCATTTTAATAATTTGGTGTGCAGTTTGGAGTTCGATTTTTCTCTCTCACACCGACTCCAAACAGAAAACCAAATTTTCATAAAATTTGACTCCAAACCGCACCAAATTAAAAAAAAAGTACCGAACCATATTTTTCATACGGTTCTATTTTAGTTTCACCCCTACACATAACTTATCCCTAGATAATTATTATAATATATAGTACAAAAAAAAGAAAATTGTGTAGACCTGATCACTATACTAAATATCACAAAATATAAGCTTGACCATTATACTTGAGCTCCAAATATCATAGATAAAAGCCTACTTGGAGTATTATTATTCACCTCATCCTTACAATCAAAATCTCAAAGCTATAATGATACACATGTACTTTCCTCAAGTAACTTAGGTATCACCGTATCAGTTTAAAACAAGAAAAATAAAAAGAGTAACAAAATTAGGTATCAGCTTATAGACGCATTTTTTTTTTACTCCTATGTCTATCTTGATTGCAAGTGAGGGTAGCATAGTAGATGCAGTAAAGCAGCAGCATCACCATGAACGACAACAAGGGGCTGAGGGGCCTTGTTTCGGGTTCTGTGCAGCATAATACTACAGTGGCGGCAACAACTACAGCAGCTCTTGGGACAGGAGCAGCTACAATAGACCCATACCGGGGTCTGGTCTACTACAGCAGCAGATGTAGAAGGCAGAACCGTAGCAGGGCAAAAGGCAAAACAAGTGAAACATGTGCAGCATTCCTTAGGTTCCATACTGAGTGTGCAGGTAGTGCAGCAGACCTACAGGGCTACATGTCACACAGACCTGCAACCCCATATTCCTTACTGATATCATAATTATTTATCAGGTTGCTTTTTCCTGGAGTTAAAATACAAGTCCAACTCAAAACAGACCTATACATTAAATCTGTAGTGATTTCATTTTATTAAACCTGCACTAATTTTATTTTACTTAACATGCTATTAAACCTACATTAAAAAAATAGCCCCTTCTTCATCCTTAATCACTATACCCAAACCTACTACATGCTAATCACCACAAGGTGGACTCAACTACAAAATCATGCTTCCAAAGTTATCTTAAAACATAACTCAAAAGCACAGGTTGATTATGTACAATTATAAAATATTTGAGTTCAACATCTTTTTTGTAATGAATCAAGACTCTTCGAAGAATCCAAAACTCAATAAAATTCCACACATGGCAAAACAAGTAAAATCCTCAAAAGTAAAAGATTTACCACAAAGTGACTTTAGGTGTCATCTTCTTCACATTAATCTTCTCTAAGGAAATAGCATTGTAAGTTAAAAGGCAGAAGAGGAGAGCAATAATAGAAAATTAACACTAGGCCAAGGTCTACTATTGGATCAAGGTTATTTTTATAACTTTAAGCCTATCTTCCTTGAACAGCGTTACAAATCATTTATATCATCATGACAAAAGGTCGACTATGAAATTAGTTGCTTCTGCAAACCTTTGTGAAGTTTAACATCTAGCATCATCATAAAGGTGGTCAAATTTGAAACTCATAACATTTGAAAAGTCAACTTTACAATACAATTTTTCAGGTAGAGTGAAAGTTTTCAAAGACAACAAGTCAAGAGCAACCTCAAATGATGATCACTCTGAAAATATCAAAATTTCGACTTTGTTTAAGCGCAAACAAACATGATAGTTTGCTGACATGCAAGCTAAAGCACTATACATGTATATGTATATATATATATATATATATAGACACACACACACACCATCGATCCACCGCACCACCCCAATCTAAACCCACTATCACCCTAACAACCTCCAAAATCCTCCCAACAGCCCCACCGCACCACACCCATCTGCTGCCACTACCACCCTAACAACCTCCATTCTCCCAACAGCCCCACTGCAAGTCCCTTGCCTCCTCACTCAACCACCTACCCTTAGCTATCCCACCAAGCTAAACTAAACTGTCACCACCTACTCAAATCGCCAACCACCACCACCGACTCAAATCGTCAACCACCACTCAAATTCCCAATTGAATTCAAAAAATCCCCTAATTTTGGATTGAATTTCCCCTAATTCGATTTCCTCTTATTTGAATTCTATTCGTGGGTGTGATGGTTCAATCCGTGCGTGTGGTGGTTTGTGATTCAATTCATGGATGTGGTGGTTTAATTCGTGGGTGGTGGATTTGTTTTCTGGTTGCATTGATTGCGGTGGTGGGGGCAAATTCGTAGGTGCTGATCGTGGTTTCGTGTTGTGTTGACTACGGTGGTGGGAAAAAAGATTGCGCTGCCACCGATAATGGAGGTTGTTCGAGTGGCAGTGGTGGCAACAATGGAGGTGAGGTGAAGAAGAAAAGAGTCATGTGAGTGGCATGTGAGGGAGAGTCCGTGGGGCCCACATATAATAACAATTCTGTTAAAGTTTGACAGAAATTCGACACTAGGTACCGATTTTTAAAGTTTATAGCGAAACTAGGTGTTTAAGTAAAATAAATCTGAAACCAGGTATTTATCCCTAATTTCTCAATATATATATTTATAACTTATAGTATAATTATTAGTATATAATTATATATATATATTATAATATATATTATATATATATATATTATATATATATTATATTAAGCACAGTTAATCTAGCAATATACTTATTAATTGAATATCGCGGGTACATTAGAGGTTTAAAGGGGTACGCATGTTGCTCAGTATTAGAGAGATAATGTGTTTTTGTATGTCTATCCAATCTAGCTTCATGTCTCGTTACCCTTTAAACCCAATATACTAAAATGTTAATGCACCCATTTGGTTTTAGTTTTTAGTTCATATAACTTTTGTTTCATTGGAATCCTGGCTCTAATATATAAGTTTTTTAGTGCGCGCTATGCGTGCTTAATTAAGGGATTTTTTTTGCTAATTTATTTAAACTATGACTCACTTTGAATTTTAATTGTTTAAATATTGTGTCATTTTTAATCATAATTTTTTTACATAATTTTTTTAACATTTTAAGTAGTAGATTTTATTTGGGTAAGTTTTAAAATCTTCCTTTATTTGAAAATTTTAAACGTGAGAATGTGATTAATTAAGGAAGTTTAAATAGGTTAATTCACATTTTATTAAAGGGTAATTTAAGTCATATGTCTAGGGGGGACACCTATATATATATATATATATATATATATATATATATTATATATATATAGTATATATCTTATATATATATATAAATATATAATAATATATATATATATGTAGTATGTATGTATGTATAAATATGTATATGTAGATATATATATTAATATATATTATATAAGAAAAGTTAAAATGACGACTAAAGTGAAGAAATTACCTGTTCCTGATATTGCCTCCCTTCTATCTATTTTGGGTGTTTCAATTGTGAGAACATGTAGCTTTAACACCCGCTTTCCCTACTGATCTAACAATTTGTGCTAAAAGATTTTTGTCTTTCATTACCTGAAATATTAGGAACAACAAGCATCAATCTGACTGTAGTATCAGAAGAATCTTTAGGAACACATAAAAGATGGCATACAGTTCAGTAAATAAGAATACATGAGCATAGAAGGTATATACATTGAATTCAATATTTGAATAAGCAAAATAACATATTGCCACAAACTCGTATGGAGGATAGATCATGTGTGCTTCAAATGACATATTGGGCAAATGCATTGATTGTTTTAGAAGACAAAGTTGTAAGAAGAGAAGGGCTTTCAGGTGATACAAAAATATTTTTGGAATAACACCTAGGTTATGATAAGTGATGACATACATGGTACCATGATGAGTCCTTGGCATAATTAATTAACTTCACAAGAATTAAGAAGACATGTAGCATTAAGAAACCAAAAGTGATACCTTGCAATAAGAATTAGCATACATGATTTTTAAAATACACATACACAAAACGAAAAAAGAAATCCATAAGCCACACAATCCTTACCTTATACCCTTTCATAATTACTTTTCTAGTGCTTACATCAAGTAGTTCAAAGTAAGATAAAACGAAGTTAGCCACATACACTTATAATACGAAGTATATAATAGCAAATCAACCAAGCTAAAGTAGTCAAAAAATACAGAAGCAAACACATCAAGTAAGACAAGTAAGAATTAAGACATAAATTAATTACGAATATGATAAAATGCTTCACAAAATAATAGAAAGAATCTTATGCTAATATGAGAGTACCAAACCATAATATTTCTTTCTTATGCATGCGATTGGAAAAAAATAAAAAATAAATCAAACTAGAAGATAACAAGTAATAATTAAACAAACCATTAGGAAAAGCAGTGGAATAGATTGTTAACACTTGCAAGTCATGATTACATGTTAAACCAGTAACAAGTTAGCACGAATTCAAAAAGAAGTGTATGCTTACAAAAATGGATTTCATATTTGATTACTTGATAATCATAGCAGTAAGTAATTGACTTACACATAATGAAATAGTAGAAAGGGATAATAGACATAGCAAGGTTACCAATTGTAGATACATATTAAATAACAGACAACATAAAAGAGTAGTAAACAAATGCCTGTTACTAGAACTCACGTAAAGAACCATCCAAAACCGTGGTGCAACTGTGGAACACACAATAATGCAACATTCGGCATCCCTAAACTATACTCAAAGAGTTTACAATATGGCCACCAAATATCAGCCAAATAAAAGTCTCTAACATGACCATAGAGCAGTGATGTATTGTATTATTATATGGTTTTCCTCCCATTTCTCTTGCTATATCGAATGGTTTTTGGCCTTCTTAAGGCCCTCTTTGCTACTAATGTTGTTTGTTTAGTGTTTGAGTAAGTTTTAGGTTGCTTCCATTTATTTGGAGTGATTTYRGAGCTTATTTRYAAACATTACGGAGTTTATCAGAAGTAGCAATGAGCTAGGAGTGGAGCAACGCAAGGGAGTTGATACATGCTCACTCTTTTGGCCATAACTTTTGTTTCGTTCGTCGGATTGGTGCGATTCTAGCTGCATTGGAATAGACTTCGAGAGCTTCGATTTGATAGGTCACTGCGTGATTTGGATACCGAGCTGAGATATTGCTCTTGAGATAGGACGATCTGCTGCAAAACCATATCCGATCCGATCGGATCGAGGCCCGATATCTGCACTTAAGTGGGCTTTTAAATTACTTTTAATGAAGGGCATGATTTGTATTTAGCAGCTTAGTTTTATTTAGATATTTCTGAGTTTAAAGGCTTAGAAATCTAATTCTATCATTATCTTTATATCTATTATTCTAGTTTACATCAAGGAGAGAATTTTTCCCCAATTACGTTATTTTGTCAAGAACCCTAGTTTTTGTCTTTCATAGAATCAATCATTCAATATCAATTGCAACCTTTCTTTTGGTAATTAATTCTTTCTTTAATTCAATTCTTATTGTTTCAATTATTATACTATTGATTATTGCTTTGAATTGTTTTAGCTTATTAATTATACTCAAATTATTTTAGGCTTATTTTTTTTGATTATTCTTGCTTAATTATGTTTCCCATATTAAAATCATATGTTTAGTGTAATTATGAGTGAGTAGTCAAATTCTAGAGTGTTGGGGATCTATAGCAATATGATGATTATAATTGGTATGCAATTCATGGCTTGGCTTTTTAATTAAATTCTATTTGATTGTTCTTCATGTTATTCAATTAGGTAGTGCACGACTTAATTGCGTAATTAGATTAGTCAGATTTCTAGATTTAGACGTTGAAACTTAATACAAGATCTACATCAATAGGTAGAACTAGACTTTCCTAGGTCGAAAGATACGTGTTAGGAGTAGTTCTATGGTTTAATTGATTCGAGAGAACTTTATCTCGTTGATATGCATGCTATGAATTGTTGATGCCAAATCGTTGTCAATTACTGCTATATAGTGACCATAGTCTAGATTCTTTTATCATATAGTAAGTTCTTCTTCTTTAATCGTAGTCATTAGTTTTAAGTAGTTTAAATCAAAAACACTTTCTCCTTGCTAGTTTAGATACTTTTATTCAATTAATCATAGTTGTTGTTTCCTCGTGGATACGATCCTGTTACACTAACTGCAGGTTAGTTCTAATAGGTATTTTTGATAGGTACGCGACAAGCCTGTCAATTTTGGCCCGTTGCCCGGGAAACGGCTTAATTATTGATTAATTGTTTGAGTCTGAACTATTTTTTATTTTGTCTTGAGAACAGATTCGTTGTTCTTCAGGACAGTACTTACGATCGCTGTAGTTTTCTCTGTTTATGCGCAGGTCTTCCCGACTGGGGATTTGTTTCCATCCGATCCGAGGTGGAGCGAACTACATAGCGGAGAATTCCGTGAGGCGGTTGGATTTTTCAGATTCTTCCATGTCTCATCAGTTTCGAATCCTTGTCACGATTGATTTAGAGGAGGAAGAGTCACATTCAGGCAACACGAAGTAGTCCATTGATCCTGAACCTGAAGAGATGGCGGCACAACCAGAACGCATGGACTACTCTCACCTAGTCGGAATGAGATTCCGACGGGTCTAGGCATGCCACTCTAGGGCGCACCAACTTCGAGATTAAGCCTGCGCTGTTGATATGATACGAGCGCATCAGTTTGGAGGGAATGCGACTGAAGATCCCAACTTGATATCTTCAATTTCCTCCAATATTGTGGTACTGTTAGCATGCTGTGTTGAGCCTGATCAGCTTCGTATTATGTATTCCTTCTCATTGCGGACAGAGCTGATTATGGTTGAACAGTCTTGATGCAACGCATTTGATTCGTGGGATGCTCTTTCTCTTCTTTCTACAAGAGTACTATCCTCAGAGAAGACTGTCAAATGCGTAGCAAGATACTAACTTTACGCAAGATGTTGATGAGACTCTTTATGAGGCATGGAGCGATACAAGGAGCTACATCGAAGTTGCCCTCATCATGGTCTAGAGAAAGGCTTCTGGTTCAGACTTTCTATAATGGTTTGAACAGTGAATCGTTATTATTCTCGATTCTGCAGCGAATGGAGGTTCATGAAGTCAGACAGTCAATGCTGGATGAAACTGATCGAGGAGATGGCAATCTAATGTAATATGGCAGTACTCGAGGTGTGGTAAAGAAGACGGGAAGCATGAGGTCGTCAGATCACTTTATTGGCAGCTCAAATATCGACATCATCAGAAGTTGGATGGATCAACATGAGTCGTTTCAGCTTCAGTTGCAGCTGTCTCAGGCCCGAATGAAATGTATTGTGATAACTGTGGTGGAATGGCGGCAATCTAACTGGTGGATGTAATTTCCTATGGATCAAGTATGCGTTTCAGAATCGTCCACAATCCATACTCCAACACATACAATGAAGGCATGAAAATCATCCATATGTCTTACAAGAGTAAATGTGTTGAATCCTCCCAGTTTCACAGCAGCAGCAGCAGCAGCCGCAAAAAACAACAGCAGTACAGCCTCGATACAGCCCCCTATCAGAAGCCGCAGTACAATCAGCGTATAACCAGCGCAGCAGCGCCATCGCAGGCCCAGGTGATCTGTACTGTGCTGAATAAAGAACATGATGTTACAGAACAAACGAGTATGATGCAAATGCAGGATAAGTTTGGCTCGATGTTGGGTCAGTTCAGAAAGATGTCCAGAATTTGAATGTCATATGAAACAGCTGGATACTCAAGTGGCGCAATTGCTGCTTTAATGCACAAAGGCAGCAAGGTGCCTTTCCTTCACAACACAAGCAGCGAAGGATAGTTTATGCGTCACCGTTCGCAGCGACACTAGGTTACATAGACTCACAAGGCATGAGAGGATGCTGAAGAGGAGTTGAGAAGGAGAGGAGGTATGGAAGCACCTCATATTGTGGTGCCCCATTCGGCTACCTTTCCATTAGAGTTGCAAAGAAGAAGCAAGACCGCAGCTCAATAAGTCTCTAGATTGGAGAAAAACTTAGGTAACTATTCTTCAACTGAGTTAATTAGTCAAATTCTTCAAATGCTAAAATTCCGAAAGACATATTAACTGAGAAGAGGGATTGAAATCGGTGAGACTTTGGTTTTTCTGAACAATGTAGTGTTATTTTACAAAATAGTCTCCACCAAAGTTGGAGGGATCCTGGAGTTTTTGTATTCATGTGACATTGGAACTGTGCTATGAAAAGCATTATGTGATTTAGGTGCAAGTGTTAGTGTTATGCCTTTGTCGGTGGTAAAGAGTTGAATATGGGAGATCTTAAGTGCACTAGTATGACCTTCAAACGGCTGAAGGTTCTCTAAGCACCTTTGGGTATTTTAGAGATGCTTACTGTGCGGTGGGTCGATTTTATATTCTGCGACTTTGTTGTTCTTAATATGGAAGAAGATGTTCACATTCTTCATCTTAGGCGCGCTTTCCTTCGTACGGCGGGGGGCTGTCATAAATGTGAGGAATGGGAAGATTATCTTTAATATGGGGATGAGAAAGTGACTTTTAATCAAACTAGTGCACTAGAGAGTCCCATGCTAAGAGGATCATGTTGTAGTGTTGGTGTTGTGGACGTTGTTGTGCAGGATAAAGACCTCGATCTCTTTCTAGAGATCTTTGGAGGGCATTGTGTGTGTTGCGTCTTTTGCAGGTGAAGGTGAACTGGAAAGAAGACTACTCCTTGTGAGTTCGTATGGAGAACAGGAGATCTTTGACAATTCACGGCTTAAACTCTTTCCTACGAGGTTAAGTCGTCTGTTGTTGAGCTTGGTTATGCGGAGGAAACGAATGTAAAGCATGAAAGGTTTAAGGTCGCAAGCCACAATTTATTGTGCGAATAGAGATGATATAGTTGGCCTTATGGAGATTTATATCTTCAAGAGCCACCTCCAGTCATTGAGTTTAATCGAGGTTAATGCGTCAGGCTCGTGACGTTAAAACAAGGCTTTGCGGGAAGCAACCGTAGTTTTTTGCTTTTAGAGTAGTTCGTAGATTATAATATGTAAACTGAGATTTTGAGTGATGAGGTAGAGGATTGATGTGTATCATAAGTGTGCAGAAGCTAAGTGTCAAGAAAAGAAACCAGTCGATTCAGGTGATCCGATCGGATCGGGTGTCGGATCGGGCGTCGATCGGGCGTCGGATCACCCGATCGGATGCGAGGGTAAGGCAAAATTTTGAAAAAAATCGAAGACGTCGATCAGGTATCAGATCGGATCGGGTCGTCGATCACCCGATCCGATCGATGCGAGAAATTCAGTCGACGAGATTTTCGCAGAAAATTTGAAACTTCTCCAAAATCGAACAAAAGAGTAGTGTTTTCTGACTGGAAACGACATTCTAAAAAGACCACTAAATGATGGGCACACCTAATTTTGCCAAATTCGGCTTCTAAAGTGGTGTTTTGGGCTTTTTTTGTTTTCAGTCAGGGAAAAATTGCCGAAAATGAGTCCGATCTTTCTCTCCTTCGTTCTTTCCACCATGGATGGTTATGCGCTGATTATAATTCCTTTATCTTGCATTGAGGCATTGCAAAGGTTGGCTTGGGGGAGGAATTTGTCAAGCGCACGCTAGCGGTTTGAGGTAAGTTTATCGCTTTCAGTATATTTAATTGCTTTCTAGGATAGTTGCAAGTTTGTACACTCATTAGGAGTGGGAGTTACTTGCAACCAAAAAAATGTATTCTTCATAGTGTAGCTTAGAAATATAAATAGATTCTCTGAAAAACATGTCCCCTGTCCCCATTGTGAAAATGTGTTATGCTTGTGATGCTGAACTTGACCTTGGTGAACTTGTGGTTGTTTTTTGATTCCTGACTGGATTTGACTGATATAACTGCCTGATGATCTTTGACGAGGAAGACTGAGCTTGAGAGGATTTAGCTTAATTGTAATCATTCATATTTCTTTCTTGTGTGCTAGTTTGGGTGTCACTATCTCTTAGTCTTGGCTTGGATACTTGTCTAGTGCTATTTGTCATATGTTGAGCATGATAGAGGCTTCATTGTTAGAGCCGTGCTTCAGTGTTAAAACATTATTATCCTTGATCCCTGATTTTGAGCCTTAACCTTTCATTCATGATTACCTACATTAAACCTATTTTGGCTTTGTTCGAGTACCCAAGTTGGATTGGGGAGCATATTGGAGGTGTTGCGTGTTTTGTGGGTTTCTTGTTGGAGCTCGTGTTTGGTCGATAGTTGGGTGGTATAGTGTTTTCATTTGTTTATAGCTTGAGTGTTTCATCGTTTCTATGTATAGTGCAAGGCAAAGTTAGTTTATTCATTCATCAATAAAAAAAAAAAAAAAAAAAATCAAAAAAAATTCAAAAAATCAAAAATAAGTTTATTTTATAGTTTATTATTCAAATAATGCCTTTGCACTTGTGTCTTGTTGTAAAATAAAAAGATGATGATGCGATGTAGTTGCGGTTTTGGAGTTGGTTGGTTTTGGTTTATTCGAGTGGAGTTTGCTTGGATTTGTCTTAGCCTATTTACTTGGCTATTAGTGTTGATTGATTATGCTCCCTTGAGTAGACTTTTAGCTCACATATCCCAAAATTATCCTACCCCTAACCTTAGCCCCATTACAAGCTATTAAAAGTCTCACTTGATAACATGTGTCCATTTGTGTCTGTAGATTGAGTACCTTGCCAAGGTCGTTGAGTTGTGTATGCATTTCGAGTCGACTTGTAGGTGAGTGCTATTGATAACCCTTTCAAACACATGAGTGTTGGTGAGATGAGAGGTGCCTTTAGTATTTTAGGCCACAAAAAGTTGATTCATGTGCACATTTTATGCACATGTGGGTGGTGAGCGAATGGGTCATTTTTAACCCACCACACAAAGAGAGGAGTGTCACTAGTGATGTTTTCCTTGATTCTATTCACTCTATACTTGATGGCTAGTTGTGTTTGGATGATTTATGTTATTGGATAGCATTGAACTACTTGGAACTTTTGGTTGAGGAATGGTCGCGAGCATGTATTGAGATGTTGTTTTTATGGGGTGAGACGTGTTTAGATCGAGAGTCTATGTTAGCTTGCTTGAGGACAAGCAAGAGTTTGGCTTGGGAGTTTGATTGTATTATATATATGGTTTCCTCCCATTTCTCTTGCTATATCGAATGGTTTTTGCCTTCTTAGGCCCTCTTTGCTACTAATGTTGTTGTTTAGTGTTTGAGTAAGTTTTAGGTTGCTTCCATTTATTTGGAGTGATTTCGGAGCTTATTTGCAAACATTACGGAGTTTATCAGAAGTAGCAATGAGCTAGGAGTGGAGCAACGCAAGGGAGTTGATACATGCTCACCTCTTTGGCCATAACTTTGTTTCGTTCGTCGGATTGGTGCGATTCTAGCTGCATTGGAAACTAGACTTCGAGAGCTTCGATTTGATAGGTCACATGCGTGATTTGGATCACCGGAGCGAGATATTGCCTCTTGAAGATGGACGATTCTGCTGCCAAAACCATATTCGATCCGATCGGATCACACCCGATCCGATCGGATCGAGGCCGATTCTGCACTTAAGTGGCTTTAATTAGCTTTTAATGAAGGGCATGATTTGTAATTTAGCAAGCTTAGTTTAATTTAGATATTTTCTGATGTTTAAAGCTTAAGAATCCTAATTTATCATCTTTTATTCTATTATTCTAGTTTCACATCAAAGGTATGAGAATTTTTCTCCAAATATGAGTAATTTCAATTGTCAAAGAACCTATTTTTGGTCTTTCAATAGAAATCAATCATTCAATCATCAATTGCAACCTTTCTTTTGGTAATAATTCTTTCTTTAATTCAATTCTTTATTGCTTTCAATTATTCATACTATTGATATTGCTTTGAATTGTTTTAGCTTATTATTATTACTTCAAATTATTTTAGGCTTTATTTTTTGTTTGATTATTCTTGCTTTAATTATGTTCTCCATATTATAATCATCATGTTTAGTGTAATTATGAGTGAGTAGTCAAATTTCTAGAGTGATTGGGGATCTATAGCAAATGATTGATTATTAATTGGTTGATGCAATTCTGGCTCTTGGTTTTTAATTAAATTCCTATTTGATTGTTCTTCATGTTATTCAATTAGTAGTGCACGACTTAATTGCGTAATGTTAGTCACGAGTTTCTAGATCTAGCGATTGAAACTTAATACAAGATCTACATCAATAGGTAGAACGAGACTTTCCTAGGCGAAAGATACGGTTAGGAGTAGTTCTATGGTTTAATTGATCGAGAGAACTTATCCTGTTTGATGCCATGCTATGAATTGTGATGCCAAATCGTTGTCAATTACTGCTATAGTGAACCATCGTCTAGATTCTTTATCAATATAGTAAGTTTCTTCCTTTAATCGTAGTCATTAGTTTTAAGTAGTTTAAATCACAAAACACTTTCTTCTGCTAGTTTAGGATACTTTTTCAATTAATCAATAGTTTTGTTTCCTCGTGATACGATCCTGTTACCACTAACTGCAGGTTAGTTCTAATAGGTATTTTTGATATGGACGCGACAAGCCTGTCAAGCAGCACTTAAGAAACACAAAATAGCCCCAAAACTAACACAATACAACAGCTAAAATACTAACTAACAACAAACAAATATCCATAAAAACTACTTGAAGTATCACATAACCTAACCCCAAGGCAATAGGAAAACATTTTAAAATGGCCACACAAGTGACAAAAAATAAGACCTTATTACAGTAGCAATTGCAGCCCACTCAACACTCAAGAATTCCCTAAACAAACATATCAGCCAATTGATAACCTAAGACAATCCTAAAAATTAACATTGCAACAAGCAAAAGAACTATAGACAACTAACATTATCAATAACACAATAATCAACTTTAATCTACTCAGTTAGAATTGAAAACTGCTTATTTTCTAATTTACAAAGATAACAAAACTATCAGAATTTGCAAAGGATATAAACTGAAACAAATTAATAAGCAACGAAAAATTAACATGTATTTAATCTCAATCAAAATCAAGAGAAAACTCAGTTTAACTTGAAATTAAAATCCCTAAAATCTAGCACAAAAAAATCCCTAAAAGTCGAACCCTAATTTAAACCGAATTCAAATCGTCCAACAATTTGCAAATCATTCAAACCATAACTCAATATTAAAATTGGTTCGAATTGAGTAACTGTTTTAACATGATAGCAGCGTCCTGTACGGGCGTGGGGCATCATCGGGCTGGACTGGTCCGATCCCTCTGCCCCGCGGGGTACAGTCTCGGTGAGACACCGTATTGCAAATGATTGAATTCTTGCTATTTTGCATAGTGTGAGTATATTGGTATTGAGCGTCATAGAAACTCGAAATCGAATAGAGGAAGTTGCCACCGCACTTCTTTCGGGAAGCTGCGGAACCCGTTTTAAGCTTTACTGCGATAGTGCATGCAAGGCGAAGGACTCCATTTTAGGTCGTACACCAGATCTGGATTAGGGGACAAGGGTAAGGGCAAAGTAAGTGCACAACACCCCCCCCCACCCCGATCTAGCGGCTCTACTAGGTCTCATTGCAAATTCACCATTGTAATATCGAACAACATATATGTTTGTATTGATCCTTAGATGTTACTAGGCGAGTGATTAATGCATGTAAGACTATTAATTGTTGTCGCTTTGAATTAGTTCAAGATTCAAGGATCCTCAACCTTTGTCCTTAATTATCTTATTAGGCGTGACAATCAATTAATAGGTCTTAATTAGCAAGAATAATAATGATTAGAGAAATATGTACAAGAATAAGCATTAGATATATACTTGAAGGAAGGATAAATGACTTACCTCGAATCGCTATCCAAGATAAGACAAAAGGCAAATACAATAGTAGATTTGAAATTGAAATCGCCTCGCAAAGTGCTATTTACATGAGAAAATCAAAAGAAAAGTTAGTATTGACAATAATACTGAAATTGATATGGAAACAAGAAATCAGTAGTTTATTTACATTTAATGATGTCAAATAGTTGATTATTCAATGTTACATGATTCAAAGTGATAAAAACAAGCAAAATAAGAATAATTAAAGAAGAAGAGAAGAAGGAGAGAGCTTAATGAGTTTTGTGGCCTCATAGGTATAGCAACAATGCGTGGTCCAACAATCCTCGATGATTGCTTTGAATGCCTTGATCTCTTGATTTGAATGTGTATTAATATGTTTTTGAGTGTGTGTATTGAATTTGAAGAGTTTTTTGAGAGTTTTTGGAAAAGAGGAGAGAGTATGACGAGAGAGAGAGAGAGAATAGCCGAGCTTTTTCGTCCAAAGTTGCCAATGAGAGAGGGGGGGGGTCGGCCTATATTTATAGACAAAGCCAAAAAAAATGCAAGAATTTAGGCACAATTATGCCCAAAACTGGGCACAATTGCGCCCAGTATCTTTCCATTTTTTGGCTGATTTCCCTTACTTTTTTTAGATTGCATATAATAATAAAATCGAAATAAATATCATTTGATTTTATTTGATCGCGAATTTTGACACAAAATCACGGATTGATTTCGGAGAATATTCATGTGACCCCACGCTCGAGTGCGCCTGAAGCTCCTGAAATGAGTCGTTCGCTCGGGTGCGCGTTTTTGCTTAGGAAACTCATAACAATTTTCCTAACTTCAGAAATTATGGAGAAAGATGCACAAAATTTCTTTTAAAAAATAGTGCATTGTGTAAAACTTTTGTGAATTTTGGAATTGTTTTCTTAATTTAATTAATTATCGCAAAATTAATTAAATTGTTGAAATTCTGAAATTGCTAAAAATGCTTAGAAAAATTCAGATAATTCCGAAAAATTCTAGAAAAATGTCTAAAAATAATTTAAATTCATTTTGAAATTAAACTTATTTTTAAGGGACTTTGGCAAGAAAAGGTGCTTCGCTTTGCAAATCGAGATTCTAGAGCATTGTTAAGACAGTTGTTCTTTCGAATTGGACCAATTGCATTGTGGTATAGTTTATCATTGCCTTTATGGAGGAACAAATGTATGTATACAAATTTTTTTCTTCGAAACCCTAATACGGATTTACATCTCTACAGATTAGTCAAATGCTTGGTCTGCAAAAAAGGTTAGTTTTACCTGGACTTGTGGGTGTAATATCTTTCGGAAGCTCCTCATTCCTCCAGCTTGATCTTGAAATTGAAATGCCTCAAAAGTACATCAGGTTCGACAATTGGACAAGCATGCAAGTATAGTCTAACAATTGAGACGTCACATATTTATGTCCATATGCAATCCACAAAGGTCAATTTTTGTGAGTTTGAGATTTGAAATATGATGGATTTGAGATAGAAGTGGAATAGAATCTTGCAAGAATCGCATCTTACAAGATGGAATGGAGACTACAACAATCGCAACGTTGTGGTAGAATTAATCTTCCAATGATCGACATTGAAAGATGGAACGCAGAAGTAGAGATGGAACGTAGAGGGGATCTTGAAATGATCGCAACGTTACAAGACAGTAGCAGACCTACAACAATCTACAATTAGAAATGGGAAGTCTGCAAAAATCGCAACTTACAAGATAGGCACAATCTACAACAATCGTAATGTTGTAATGTAGAATTGAAATTGATTGAAAAGTCTTACAAGGATTGTGACTTGTAAGATAGAACGCAGATCTACAACAATCAATGCTGTATGTAGAAATGAATTGGAAAAAGGAAAGTCTTACAAGAATTGCAACTTGAAAGATAGAGCGCAGACCTACAAATATCGCAATGTTGTAAATGATTTGAAGTTAAAAATAGAAAATCTTACAAGAATTGCAACTTGCAAGATGGAACGCAGCCTACAACAATCGCAATGTTGTAGGTAAGAGTTGAAGTGGAAATAGAAAGTCTTACAAGAATCGCAACTTGCAAGATGGAACACAGACCTACAACAACCACATGTTGTAGGTAGAAGTGGAATTAGAAATGGAAGTCTTGCAAAATTGCAACTTGTAGGACAGGGCGCAATCCTACAACAATCGCAATGTTGTAAGTGAATTGAAATTGAATTGAAAAGTCTTACAAGGATCGTGACTGCAAGATAGAATGCAGACCTACAATAATCGCAATGCTGTAAGTAGAATTGAAGTTGAAATAGAAATCTTTTAAGAATCGCAACTTGCAAGAGGAACGCAGACCTACAACAATTGCAATGTTGTAGGTATAGTTGAAGTTTAATCGAAGAGAGATGACTCAATACTTTGTCATGGAGGTAGCTTGACTTTGAACTTTGAGTTTGACATTGACCTTGAATTTGGACTTTGACTCTGGATTGATTTTGACTTAGGGTTGACTCGAGGGAGACCAAGACCGAGGCTTGTGAGTGGAGTTTCTATGTTTAGGCAAGCGTATGACCTTGAATTGATGTTGACCTTGAGGTTGGAATTTATGAGCTAGCCCCAGGAGAGGCTTAATTGGACTTCGATTTTGTAAACCATGGACTTGACCACTTGTATAATGAAAGGACCCAAAACTTGAAGTTGACATTTGTAATAATATGGGCACTAAGCCCCTGTTGATTGAGTCAAAAGAGTCTAAGGGTCAATTGAAGAATGGCTAGAGTTCGAAAAATAGAAAGGTTGAAATTGTGACTAAGGGTTGACACAAATGTGAGGCTGACACGGTTGGTCTTGAGATGTTGGATCGAAATTGAGTTTATGTCAGGATCTAGACTAGAGAGGGGTATTTTCGAATTTAGAGATCGAACCACTCATTGAGATGAACCTCGATTTATTTATATTAATTTAGTCAGACCTCGAGGTGAGGATACCTACATATGCTTGGGAATCAGACTGATCGTAGTTCGTGAGATCGTGTTGTTATGTGATGGACAATGCCTCTTTTGGAAGACTTTTGAGGTTGTAATGTAGGCTTAGATTTGAGGGTGGAAGGCTTGAATTACACTTTGATTTTTGTTTTTGCACTGGATTTTGACAAGCTTTTCATTTTGAAAACCTGACAATTGAACTTGAGGTTGATTTGACTTTGCACTTGATTTGAGGTTGACTTTGCTTTGAGGTTGAGTTTTGCTTTGAAAGTTTCTTTGAACTTTGGTTTCATTGAATGGTATTTGATGTGGGTAAGAAAGAAATGGCTAATAGGCTCGAAGGGGTTGCGATGATGTTTGATGTGTGTGTAGAGGTGTTGGTACAATAATTGGTACTGCTGACGTAACCCAGGAACAGCCCTTCGATGGAGGTGTCAGAGTATAACCGGGTGTTTAGCAATTTGAGAGAGAAGTAGATAAAGTATATTTATGTGAACTTACCAGGCTGGGTGGCCCAAGACTGCTTTTATACTACACTTTGCATGGGTGCATGTATCCTTTCAACGACAAGTGTCACACAACTACAAGGTTAGGTGTCTTATGCATGTACCACTTTGACTGAGTGGTAGACATTTTGACTCCCTTTGGGCCTTGAGTTATGTTTGTTGTCGGCCCACTAGGTTAGTGTATATGGGCCTTGGTGGATATTAGGTCTAGTATCTAATATGTACCAACAACTAGCCCCCCCTCTAGGCTGGTATATCTGAAGGTTTTACCAGTCACTGGATTACCAGGGTCTGCCCCTGGTTTCCCAAGGACCTTCCAAGACCATATAACTACAAGTGGAGATGAAGATATACAAGTGGAAAGAGGTATGGAGTTACTTTCTTGACAACACACCAGGTCTTGATGACTTGGCTTTAGTCATAACCATGAGAGATGATTTTGTTTCAGGTAATGATAATGATCCCATCAATCCTCAAGGGGTTATACCAATTACTGCCAGCTCTGTTGAGATTCCAATAGGTGAAAACTCCCAGCAGCCCAGAGCACTAACAGGAAGGACCAGCAGTGGGGATGTGGCAGACAAAGAGGTAGAGCAGAGTGCCAATGAGGAGACCATACCTGTTGAGGTAACTCAGCTTGGAGATGATCAAGGAGCCAACACCAGGAGGGAGATAATGCAGGTGAGCCTAGCAAAGATGGTGATGCAGTAAGGAGTCCCAACTGAATCTCTTGCATAGGAACTCGGGTGGCTACCTGGTGAATCAGAGACTTCTTCTAGTGGAAGTTCACCTGATCTGGCTCCATGATGTACTGTACTACCGCTTCTTTATCCTATCATCAGCTTTTGCATCCTTTTGTTTAGCTTTCGTTGTGTGTAGTTCAAGAACAATGTTATGAACTATGTTTAATTGCACCTGATTCAGAGAACAATTGGCTACTAGCCCTTGTTAGGGCCCTCTTTGGAGCCTGAGCCAGGCAGCCACCAGTATTGGTTATGTAATGAGAAGGTTATGTGATACTCAAGAGGGGGGTGAATTGGTATAATTATCTATTACCAATTTTCTTTCTTTTCGGACTAAGTATGAGGAACCAGTTGGGCTGGTTCCTATAAGCGAGCGGAATATAAGTAAAGCAATAAAGAACACACAAGATTTAATGAGGTTCACCCAACTTTGGGCTACGTCCTCCTACCCTATGTTCTTTTATTAATCTACTCCGAAAAACAAAGAATACACTCACTCTGTGTTCCCTACTCCGGGAACCAGCACACCCCACACTCAACTCTGAATGTGCTCTCGACTCACACTCGTAAGTCCAATTTGTGTTGACTCACAAAACTCACCAGGCTTCAACCTCCTGTTAAATGCGTTTACAATAACAACTTTTTTCTCTCTTCTTGATTTACTTCTTAACAAGCTAAGTAAGAGAAATAATGAAGCTCGACTAATGCTCTGTGTATAACTTGAAGTAAAGTTCTTGTGCTTTGTGTTTTTCTCTCAAAATATTAAACTCTTTTGATCCGTGAGAGATGTGTAGGAATTAGAAGTATAGATGAGTATTTATAATGTTATTGACCTAACCCTAGTTCCTTAATCTATAATATATACTTGCGATTAAGGCAAGATGAGATTTATGGAAAGTATTTATCTTGTTCGATTTTAACTTTTAAGGAAATAATCGAACAAGATATATACTCCTAGGTTTAAGGCATACTCATAATCTCATCTATATTTCCAGGGCAAATTCTTTTTCAAAATATCCTTTTAAATATTTTAAAAAACTCTTTTTCAAAATCGCAGCCATATTCCACTCAAGGACACAGCTGGTTCCCCAACCTGTTTCCTAATTGAGTATGTTATGAATTCTGTTCCAAACTTGTACCAGATATTCATACCATAACTCAGAACACTTATAAGCCACTTAAACTATAACAATTAAGTCACACTACAGAGCATATTACATGAATTCTAGATCTAAACTGTAGACACCTAAATGTGTCTCCCCAAATGAGTAATCAGTGATGAACATACCGCGTCTCGCGATGTTTCGACTTAGAAAAGATGCTTTGAACTCACAAAGTTGGAAACACGTGAGTTCATACTCGGAACTATTGAGCAAGGAAAATAAAGGGGCAAAATTATTTTCTTTTATTTTTATTTAATTATTTTCTATTTTTGGTTTCTTTTCTATTTTTAGGTTTTTTAAAATAATTACTGGTGATTCTCTTGATTTCTACTTTTCATCACACTCTTCACATTTTTCTGAGCTCACTAGTATTTTTAGATTATTTTTCTGATTTTTCTATATTTTTCTATGATTTTTATAAGTTTTTATACGCTGAATACAAAATACACAAAAAATACCCCGGAAATACGTGGAACCTTCTAGAAAATCTAGAACTCCTTGCTTGGGGAGCAAGAGTGTCTAGGTGCGTCGAATCAAGGCAAATCACGAAATAAGATCGGAGGAAAATCACAAACTACGGCCAGAATAACGAGCGTATATAAGCAGGCGCTGCGTATTTACGCTCCTAGGCAGCGTATATACGCAAGGCCTACGTATATACGCAGGTCTCCTACATATATACGCAGGCTCCAGCGTATATACGCAGGTCCTCTGCGTATATACGCTCGATTTCTCCTCCATGCGCCTATAAATACGTGCTTTGCTCATTTCGAGACGACACACGTCTATTCAACTTACACGTCCTAAACTTGCGTATTCACACTCTCACACTCCATACACTCTAAACACATACATTCTTGAGTTCTAGCATCAACTCTGTTTTCGATTCACGAGCGAAATCAAGGTATAACTCTGAGATTACTCACCTAAGACATCTCTTTTTGACTCTTTTTATTCCTTTTGACACTTTTAATTTGATTAATTATTTATTGCGAGTTTAAATTTAATTAACGCAATGTAGAAACCAACTCTTGAATCATTTCATGTAATATGTAGGATTGTTTTTCACGTTTTTCAAATTCATTATATCATCTTGTCACAAATTTATTATTATGCATATTGTTTTTGTCAATACTAACGCGTTACTTGTCTCGATTAGCAATTCAATCAAAGGGCGCTTCCTTTTAGTCTTACTCTAACAATTTGCTTATTCGCAGTGACAAGTGAGAAGGACACACATGTATATATCGCTTACTAACCTTGTTTTTCATATTTCGTTTGTACTATTCTATCACACTTGTAATATTGCTTAATCAAGACCGATTCAATTGCTTGTCACATTAAAGTCAGATAATCATGGACGACGTTTTATAGCACCTTATAATTATTGACTTAACAATCAAGTGATCGCCTTATCATGGTACGAAGTCATTGTTTGTACATAATAGCAACCCACCTAGTAATATTAGGTTAGTGCGCTCTCAAGATCAATCGATAGTTTTCTTGAATTCATTGTTATGACTCATGGACTCAATGAGACGAGTAGAGCCGCTACATGCGGGCGGATTGGCGTTACTGATTCAATCCGTACCATGTCCCACGAACCCACAATTTGTTACTGGACCTATTGTGGGGCACTTGTAGACGTGGGACCGCGCCCTCAGCGTATACGCGGGCGCCGGCCTTGGTACTACATGTCGGTGCTTTGTGCGTGGGCTTGAGCACGAATCCCGACGTGAGTGCGTTGGTATGTTGTCGAATGAGGGAGTCGCCACCGTGCTAGAAAGGTTATTCACGACGCCCGAGTTGGATGCCAAATCAATGCCCAGTCAATTCAAGTAACCATCTGGGTTCGGGGACATGGTAGAATCAGATCTGTAACCCAATTCGCCCTGCATTGTAGTGGCCTCTATTCGTCTCATTGCAATTCATTCATCATGATTATGAAATGCACATAACTAGTTTTTTAGCACTTAGAACCGAACTAACCTAAAATTACTATGAAAGATGTGTTACTATTTGCCAAGACTACCTAACCCTAGAAATTGTGACCACTTTGTATTAATCATGTTAAAACGGTGCCTAAACAGGTGTCCATAGTTAATCTGATTTAAGGTGATCACATAATTCCGGTCTTTGTTTTAGCAAAACTATACAAATTTATACAATAAGTACAATATGCATAAGATGAAGTGCAAAATTCGAAAGTATTGCAAACTCATCTTTACCCTAATCTGCAAAAAAAACAAAAGTTGTTTGTAAAAACGATGAACGATCCTTTGCTTGAATGCACATGAAAACCAAGAAAACAAATTGTAGTCCTGATAAAACACCTGCAAGCGCCATGGATCTTTAGCTC
>SNQN01000703.1:0-31082 GCA_008642245.1 Bassia scoparia
AGTTTTTAGACCTTAGGAGCGTTCTAACCTAGAATTACTATGAAAGTGTGTTACTATTATGCACAAGAGACTACCTAACTACGAAATTGTGACCACTTGGTATTAATCATGTTTAAAACGGTGCCTAAAACAGGTTGTCCATAGTTAATTGATTTAAAGTGATTCACATAATTCGGTCTTTGTTTAGCAAAAGTATATACAAAGTTATACAATAATGACAAGATGCAATAAATGAAGTGTATGAACTTCAATAATATATGCAAAACTCATCCTTACCCTAAATCTGCAAAGAAAAACAAAATTAGTTTGTAACACAATGGAAACGAATCCTTTGCCTTGAATCGCTACATGAAAACAAAGAAAGCAATTTTAGTCATGATAAAACGCAAGCGCAATGGATCTTCGCTCGAATTGCCTATACAAGATAAAGAATTGTTAGTATTGACAATGGATAATAATAATGAAACGAAATGAAAAGAATGAAAAACGAAACAATGCAACATGAAACGTTAAGAAAACCCTACATATTTACATGAACGATAAAAGTGATTTCTACATTGTTTTAATTATATTAAAAACTCATAACATGGTTAGTCATATTAAAGAAAGTGAGAGATTATTGGTGAGTAATCTCAGAATTCAACCTTTTATCGCTTGTTGATCGAAAGAAATCGATGCTTTGAACTAAAACGAATGTATAATGTGTGTTTGAGTGTTTTAGAGAGAGAGAGAGAGTAATGCGAAGGAGCATTGAGTCGTGGTAAGTCGTCTGAAGTGAAGGTGTAGGTGTCGGACTGAACAGGCAAGAGCGTATTTATAGGCACGAGGCAAAACAGAGCATGAAAACCCTGCGTATATACGCTGCAAGTGAGCGTATATACGCTGCTTCCTGCGTATAACGCTCACTTGCAGCGTATATACGCTGCTCCCCTTCAACATTTTGGCAATTTTCGTATGTATAGTATGAGCGTATATACGCTCCTGTTGAGCTATACGCTCCTTCTGTTGAGCGTATATACGCTCATCGATTGGTATATACCTCAATGATTTTGTATATTTTTTCAAAACCTCGAAATATTTCGATTTCCTCCGATTTTATTCGCGATTTCCCTTGATTCGACGCACCTAGACACCCTTGCTCTCCAAGCAAGGAGTTCTAGAATGTTCTAGAAGTTCCACGTATTTCCGAGGTATTCTTCTAATTATTCATTATATTTTCTGCGTATTCTGCGTATTTAAACATTGCAAATTCATAGAAATCATAGAAAAATCAGAAAATAATTTAAAAATACTGGCGGATTCAGAAAAATGTGACGGACCATGATGAACATCAAAAGCATGAGAATCGCCTTTGAAACCTTTTGAAAACCTTTGAAAACCTTTGAAAAAACGAAAGAAAGTATTTTGCCTTGCCTTTGACCTTTGCTCAATATTTCGAGTACGACCTCGCATATTTCCAACTTTATGAATTCAAAGCATCTTTTCTGATTCGAACACAAACGCGAGACGCGGTATGTTTCATCACGGATTACTCATTGGGGAGACACATTTTCAGGGTCTACAGTACCATCCTTCAAAACTAGGGGCATAAAACCAGACTTATGTCACCTCGAGGAATCCTAAATCCTGAACTAGGACATTCTCCTTCCAATTACCAGTTGACACATTCAATTTCAATTGCCTCTAGCATAAACCAGACTTATGCTGCGACCTCAATCCAGACTTAGGTCACACTTACCTCGCCTCTAGCATTAGGCCAAAACAATGCCTCATTCAAATCAAAGCTCATTCAAATCATGTCTAGAACCAGACCTAGAAAAGACTCTCTCAAATCATGTCTAGAATCAGACCTAGACAAGACACTTTCAAATCATGTCTAGAACCAGACCTAGACAAGACTCTCTCCAATCATGTCTAGAAACCAGACCTAGACAAGACTCTCTCAAATCATCTTGAACCAGACTAGACAGCCCCTTTCAAATTCTCACTCAAATCATGTCTTGAACCAGATCTAGACAAGACCCTTTCAAATTCAAAGGCTCTCTCAAATCATGTCTTGAACCAGACCTAGACAAGGCCCTTCAAAGACTCTCTCAAATCATGTCTTGAACCAGACAGACAAGACCCTTTCAAATTCAATGACTCTCTCAAACCATGTCTAGAACCAGACCTAGACAAGACCCTTTCAATTCAATGACCTCGTCAATCATGTCTAAAACCAGACCTAGACAAGAACCCTTTCAAATTCAAAGGCTCTCTCAAATCATGTCTCAAACCAGACGAGGCCCTTTCGAATTCAAAGACTCTTTCAAAATCAATGACTCTTGCCCCTCTCTCAAATCAAGGTCACAAGTTACATGCAACATTGCATGCAAATTTCTCAAGACATAAAAACAGACCTATGTCGTCACCAAGGTAGTCCTTAATCCTGAATTAGGGCTATTATTTCAAGTCAACGCTCATTTTCTTCGGAAAGCATGATGCGTCTGCATTTCTCTCAGTCAACCGAACGAAGAATGATCGCTCGAGGACTCAGACCGCACGGATACGGCTACACAAAACTAACCTTTGTTTTGCAGGTACCGGCGAAAAAGGGTAATTAGGTCGCAGAACGTCTTGATTGCTCTTCCGTCCCGAATCGATACTTGACTTTCGTCTTACGAGACCATCGTCTCTCCAGACTCAGTCAAAGTGGGCTTCTGTAGACACTAAATGTGTTCCCCAACGAGTAATCCGTGATGAAACATACGCGTCTCGCGATTGTTTCGACTCAGAAAAGATGCTTTGAACTCACAAAAGTTGGAAATACTGAGTCATACTCGGAACTATTGAGCAAAGGACAAATAAAAGGGCAAAAACAATTTCTTTTATTTATTTTAATTATTCTATTTTTAGGTTTTTCTTTCTATTTTTAGGATTTTTATATTGGTATCTCCATAATTCCAGTTTCATTGCATTCTTCACATTTTTCTGAGCTCACCTATTTTTAGATTATTTTTCTGATTTTTCTACATTTTTCTATGATTTTTATAAGTTTTTATACGCAGAAAATACAAAAAAAATACAAAATACGCAAAAAAATACTCGGAAATATGTGGAACCTTCTAGAACACTCTAGAACTCCTTGCTTGGAGAGCAAGGGTGTCTAGGTGCGTCGAATCAAGGGAAATCACGAATAAAATCGAGGGAATCAAAAATATCTCGAGTTTTGGAAAAAATATATACGCATAGGGCTGCGTATATACGCAGAGCTGCGTATATACGCAGCCCTCTGCGTAATACGCAGACCTACGTATATACGCAGGCCACCTGCGTATATACGCAGACACCTGCGTATATACGCAGCTCCTCTGCGTATATACGCAGGGTTTGCGACCCTCTTTTTCCTCGTGCCTATAAATACATGCCTACCTTGCTCAGTCCGAACACACACGATTTTCAACTGACACTTCTATTCTGTCTCTCTCTGTCTCTAACTTACGTATTCTCTCTCTCACTCTCTCAAACACTCTAAACACATTCGTTCTTGAGTTCTAAGCATCGATTCTGTTCGATTCAACAAGCGAAATAAGGGTAAAATCTGAGATTACTCACCTAAAACATCTTTTTTGACTCTACTTAATTCCTTTTGTCACTTTTAATTTGACTAACCATTATTATGAGTTTCAATCAAATCAACCAATGTAGAAACTCACCTTTAATTGATTCATGTAAGTATGTAGGATGTCACTCAAGTTTTCAAATTCGTTTTCATAACACTTATTATTATTATATCATCATCTTGTCACAATCATTATTATGCATATCGTTATTGTCAAACTAACATGTTTCTTTGTCTTGATTAGTAATTCGATCAAAGACGTCTCTTTAGTTTTTGCTTTAACGATTTGTGTATTTTGCAGTGACAAGGTGAGAAGACACATATAATTATCATGCTTACTAACCTTTGTTTCATGTTTGTATATATAATATTCTATCACACTTGTAATATTGCTTAAACAAGACCAGAATTCAATTGCGATCACATTAAAGTCAGATAATCATGGACGACCGGTTTTCTAAGCACCTTGTTATATTGACTAACAATAAAGCGATTGCCTTGTCCATTATAGAAGTCATTGTTTGTACATAATAGCAACCCACCTAGTAATTAGTGCGCTTTCAAAGGCAAATCGATAATTTTCTTGAATTCAATGTTATGACTCATGGAACTACAATGAGACCGAGTAGAGGCCGCTACATGCGGCGGATTGGGTTACTGATGCAATCCGTACCATGTCCCGACCCACACTTTGGTTATGGACCTATTGGTGGGGCCACTAGTTGGCACCAATGTTTCGGGCGTCCGTGAATAACCTATATAGCACGGTGGCGATCCCTCAATTCGACAATACACCCTACGCATTCACATGCGGATTCCATGGCTCAAATCCATGACACTGAAGTGAGGTCACGCCCCCTAAGGCGGGGCGAAGCCCTACACTTGTCTATGTCACGTTATTTATTAGGAGATATAGGCTTTTCTCCAAATTAAGAAGAGAGTTTGCCTGAAATGTCTACTATGTTTAAGTTTGACAGTCTGCTACTGGACTGAATGACTGATGCCAGTAAGTCTTTCTGAAAAGAGTTTTAAGCGTCAGTGTCCTGATATGCTGATATAATGCATTTCTTTAGGGCTTGTTTGGTACTGTAACTGAATTCRTTGTCAATATCTGTTATCATTGACATCATCAGTTCATCACTTTTCTTCAATCCTTAAGTCTATGTATCTTCTGCTCTTATTCTYAGACTTWYCAAACTTGAGTTTCGCATGTCWGAATGTCTTAAATTTCCGCTCRTATRTCGTTTATCTTTCTTTCTTTTTTTGAATTGTCAATTTTGATCATATGGCTAACCAAGCTTAAGTGACCCTACTTAAGGTTGCAAACATGTTTGCCATTTGTGGTATACCCCCTTTTCTCAGCAATTGACCTATGTGGAATCTACCAATCCCTGAAGCATGTGCATCTGCAAACTTTAACCAAGGTTAGTCTATGGGTCTTCTGCGCGCGCGCACACACACACACACACACCAGCAACTCCACGTGTGATTTGTCAGTTGCTTGTATAAGATGTCCTGATTAGTGAAGTTTTGTTGAAGTATTAGACATCTGTCATTTGTCTCCTGGTTGGCAGGTTGCTTTATGCAAGAGTAAGAATTTCGTAATAATTTTCTCCATTTTAAGTGTAGTGAACTAGCAGTATTGTCAGTCATTTTGCTAGGACACCGCCCCTCTGCTTCACCAAGGACGATGCTGGCAAACTATGCTCTTTTCTCTCTCTCTCTCTCTCTCTCTCTGACTCTCTTCATTCTTGTTTTACACGTGTATCTATGTTTTATTTCATCAAGCTATTAAGACAGAACACTGGCTTGTTATAATTGTGTCTTAGTTAGGAATCGAGGACATCTCTGTCAGCATTTTGTTAGGTCTAATATTGAAAGAGGGATGATCTGGGATTAATTTTCAAGTGAAAATTGCTGCTTCGTAACATAATGAATAAGTAATAATCAACCCCAAATGGTCTAATTAGAGCAATTTTTTGAACACTAGACCTATTCAGAAATAACCCAACCAAAGCCAAACTGACTTAACCTAGGCGTAATTTTGGCTTCCAATCTGAGAACCTAACTTAATCAAATCCGACATTGGGTGCCCAACTGCCCGGTAACACAAAATTGCTCTTCGAATTCAGAAATCGTCCAGCAAAGACCTGATGGACCTATATTACTTGCCTACTTAAAGTTAAAATCATTCCACAATATCAGTCGTCTACATTTGTTTCTCACTACATTTGTTTCTTTGTTGTTTACACAGATTTCTTGGTGGACGCGATGTATTATGTAATGTCAAAGATGGGAAGCCATCCATATGTAATTGTTCAAAAAATTTGGTGAAGATCTCTATCGAATGCTTGTAAATGTATACAAAACCCTGTTATCATGGATGGAATTCCCCCAAGTGTTGTGTTCTTGGGGTTGATATGAACGATGATGAGTCAATATCTCGTTGCCTCTGTAATTATCGTTCTGTAGGCATGTATGGCCTCTGGTAGAATAAAATCATGAAGTTTTCTTGTCTTCTACATTCAGTTTTGGTTTCCTACTCTTTCATTCGTGAAAAAACTAATCGATTATAGATGAGTAGAGTTTACTTGCAAAATATAACACCATGTCAATGTTATCTTCAAAAATCTTGCAAGTAGTTAATATTCAATCACCACCCTAATAAGTAAGTTAACAAACAAGATTTTCATCCATAATTGTAAAAAATTGTTCGAAACTAACTCAATTTCAAGTTTAAATGTGTAAAAAAAAAGGGTAAAATGTGTTCAACATATTTTGAAGGTACTTGTCATATTGTCTTTCTTTCGTGTAACCTTTAAAGCTCTATGACTGTAAGTTCATATTTAGTTTTGTCTGTAAAATGTGTTCAACATATTTTAGGATGGGCGAAAGCCAAATGAATTGAAAAGTATAAGCTACATATGCGAATAATTGATTTTGTGATCCATAGTACTATGATAGCA
The DNA here is from genome assembly GCA_008642245.1 of Bassia scoparia. Lineage (NCBI taxonomy): Eukaryota > Viridiplantae > Streptophyta > Magnoliopsida > Caryophyllales > Amaranthaceae > Bassia > Bassia scoparia. Next base: position 6,568 of record SNQN01000703.1, read on the forward strand.
TTATGTTACTAACTTACTATAGTGTTAGATTGTTAGACTAATAAAAAAAATATGATATTCAAATTATTTCACATTTATACTAATAGTGATGATTTATAAAGATGATAAAGTGGAACACGGCGCGCGTGCGCGCGCCGTGTAACACTAGTATATATATATATATATATATATATATATATAAGTCGGGAAATAGCAAGTAAGCTTGATAACACAGATCTTATAAGTTTGATAAGTGCCATGTTTCCATTTATTACTCTTGACATCAATTTTACAGTCTGGTGCAACTTAAGTTTGTTTCTAGGCTTATTATGTAGTGATACATATTATTTTATCCTTTTATAGCTTAAGCACATGGGGCTGCTGGACTATCATGTTTTCTAATTTAAGTGCCAAAGACTTATGTTATAAGCGAAAAAAGTCTAAGAAAATAATATCTGACAGCCAACACATAAATTGACTAAGTATTCTTATGAACTATTATTGCTCAGAGCTGACTAATGACAAATATTAGAGACAAACCGCTAACAATACTATAACTAGTGAAAAGTATCAAGCCTAAGCTGATTGCCAAACTGCCTACAAAATTCGAGTTTACTTATTAGCAATCTACATTCATCTCCATTATAGACAACCAATCTCACAATTAAACTCATAACATCCTTCAATTTAGCAGATTTCAATTTTCCACGGCAGACAAAATATATCGAACACTACCTTAACATTATAGAGCAAATTTATAAATAATATTGTTCATCATAGCCTTAGTAGTATCTAGCACTAATAACCTTGGTGAAAAAATGGTTCACCATCAAGAGCCTAATCAAACTTCATGCACCACCATAGTTACGCCATGGTCTAGTGTTAATCTAGTGTTACCATCAAGAGAAACTAAATTGGTCTGGAGTTGGAACGTACAAGGCCATAATCTAGTGTCACTGTTACAATAATGATAACAAAATATTAATTATGGTTTATAAAGCTTCCATAACTGTAAGACTGGTCAGTGGTACATCTTGCAATTTGCGAAATAGTTTTGTTATGCATCAGTTTGCATGTTTGTGTGTTACTAATTGTAGGAAAGGTGTAAGCTTTAAGTTAAGGTGTGTGCTTGGTTTTTAGTGTGTTGTATTGAATTAATCGAAGAATTTGGGTGTTGCCTTAATGCTAGGATTGGGTAACGGGTAAGGGGCTAACCTTTTTTTTCCTTGATTTCAGCTACAGTATAGATGGTGCGCGGCTGGTTTGGGTCCCTGGCAGCAAGGATCATAGCTCGGAGATTTCCCAAGAGAGGTTCTTTAGCCTCGGCCCTATAGGAAGGCAACAGTGTTATTTTGACATAATGTGTGTGTTTGTAATAGTTTTTGAAATTTACAATACTAAGCAGCACTTAATCTTACCACTCGCGTAGCTGAATAGCCTTGTCATGCGGTGGCTCTAGGATGATTTCGGTTGACATTGAAGACGATAGTGTGAACCCTGTTAAAGGAACAATGAACCATTAAATCAAAAGGCTTACTAATAAATTAAATGAATAAATGAACCATGATATCAGGAATTTTTCAACTTTGTTGTCGCAACGTTTTTATTTGTTTTCCATTAGAATAAATCAAATGAGAATTTAATGGTAAGCAGTTACTATGAATATATAATGATATCAAGTTTGATATATAGAAAGCAACTAAATAAGAGATATACAAAATAAAACTACAATAGACTATGAATATAGGTTGGTAGCATAAACTCTTGTACTGAAATGTGAGTACCGGTAAAAGTCTTGACGCGCATAGCAGTGAAAGCAACCACTTCATAGTCTGTGTTCAAGTCAGTGTATATCTCCAAGTTGGCTGCAGCTAAGTCCCCCCAAACAGACAACCGCAAAGGGTATTGAGTGCTAGCAAAGATGTATCACAGAGAGTAGATGTGTGTGAGTAAATGTGAGAATTATAAGGGAATAAAAACGGACATGTATAGGAATAAACCTTTCATCCACTATCATGATATCTCTAACAAACACTTCCCTGCCAGACATGTCGATAGTGCGAATGTAGAGAACAACACCAAGCACATCTGCACATGTAGAAATAGCAAGGTGTCTAAGTTTCGTTTGATTATATATATCATGGAGATTGATGTAATYTACTTATGAGCTTTGTTTCATGAAATCTACTTATGAGTGATGACTGCTTTGAGTAATTTAAATAGAAATTCTTTTTTGACAGGCTACATTATTGAGTCATATAACATATAGTTTTTAATCATATCAGTATATTGTAATCGTACAACACTGTAAGTTTTAAATGGGATAAAAATCATTGTTCAATTCAAAAGATGTACAAATGATAGATAATTTTCAACCAAATAGAACATATGCACAGTAGCGAGCAACCAAATATTTGTAAAATGAATTGTTGCTTTTAAAATAAAGTAGCCAAATTATTTAAATATTATATGCCTTGATTTCACATGTAGAGATAAATCAAACAAGTTTCTACCTCTTGCAAGTATGTAAAGCACGATACGATTAATGAGAACGAAGGCATGTAAGGGAGAATGTTAGTGTGATAGTTACCAATGAGATCGTTGTTCATGTCTCCTGTACAAGGGATAGAGCGGAGCTATAGATAGTTAGGTTCTGACATGCTAGTTTCTTCAGAATGCCGTACAAGGTGGTCCACCTTCTTACTAATGGTCATCTGGAACTCATTTTCTTTCTGCTGATACTGCTTTGCAACCGGCACAATGGTTGCACCTCCAATTTCATAAACTTTGTCTCTTTCAATTGCTTGTTCAAAGCGCGCAATGTCATCTCCAAAGATGATTGCACGCATGGTTGTCCCTTGCATAAAACCCATGTATAGAGTTTGTACATAAATATGGTTGTTAGATGAAAGTAAATGCAAGAAAGAGGCATGTTTGCTCACCTTTTCATCTCGAAGAACAAGAGGCTGCCTTGCTGTTTTTCCAGGTGATTGTTTTGACCCGGGATTTCTCGATAACTTTAACTTTTACTTTGTAGTCCTTTGTCTTGTCTGTGAGCTCATCTAGGTATTTGAACTTCTTGGTCATGTTGATATCCTTATTCAATAGTTATGTAAACAAATGAAAAGATTAGTTGTTAACAAAGGTTATTTTCATACAAAGAATATGTAATTGCATTCAAATATATGCACATAAGATGCATAAGTAGGGGGTAACTTTCGAGGTTGCCTACTTTCATTAGGATTTCAATATTATGTCTCTGTGATAGCTGTCTCTTTTCTAGAGTTTCTCAAGTTAAAGAATTTTATGATATCTATTTTACTTTCAATAATCTGGCAATACTTCATATATTCCGGAATAGTTTGTTTAAATTCCATTTATTTTTGAATTTAAAAAATTGGTGTTTGGAATCTTGGGATACCACTTCATTTCTGCACATAACTTACAATGTGTTGTCATATGTTTGCTGTATTTTAAGCAACAATGTGGAGTAAAGAGTTTAATTCTATTTGACATTCACATCAAGCACTGAAATTAATAGCTGCTGTAAAATATATTTTAACTGAAATTAACAGCTGTACTACAATTAACAGGTGTTTCTATAAGCATTAAATTTTTGCATGTTTTCTAATTTGTCACAAAGGTGAGCCACTCTAAAAATGATTTAAGTTATCTCAAAGGTCATACTTAGATCCATTTCAAGTGAAACATAGTTAAAAAAGAATGCTAATTGTGATATCATGTTCATCCCAACAGAAAGTTTTCGGCAATGTATATAAATTTCTTGCTTAGAATTTCTAAAAGAGGATATCAGGCTATTATAATATGCAAAGGAAGAAAAGAATGCATTTCAAGTAGAAGAAAGCAACAACATAAGGAACAATTCTGCATGTAAATAAAGAATAACAGGTAAAAAATTAAATAATTACTGTAGAATACTTACAATAAGCTGAAATCCCTTGAGTGTTTTTGTTCTGGAAGAGAACGTTTTGCTTGTGTTCTGGCTTGCAAGAGTAGTTTAGGAGGAAGGCACTAATAAAGAGCTAACAAGGCATAATATATAGGAAAATTTGCTAAAAACTGCCCACTTTGTTCAATTCTTTAGAAATAACTACCCACTAATTTTTTTTTATTAAAAATAACTACCCATATTTTACAAAACCATTGTAAAACACTACCCACTTTAAGGGAAAGCAGTTTTCTGAGAAAACAAAAGAGTTTTCCGGCAAGTGGGCCCACGAACCACCACCACCTCACCCACACATCGTACCCTCACACTCACCCTCACCCCCACACACGCCCACCAACGCCCTCGCCAGTCTCCACCATTGCAACACCATTCACGCACCAACCCCCCACCCACCACCACCACCAGATTTGTCACCACGCACCACCACAAAAATCCCCAAATAAAACCCTAATTAGAAAACATACCCTAATTCGAACCCAAAAGCAAGGTGGTGAGGGTGTTGCTCGTGGTTGATGCGAGACACGAGAGTGGTGCTTGTGGTTGATGCGGTGTCACTGTGCGTGGCAAGAGATAAGGCGTGAGGGAGGATAGAGAAAGTAGACCGCAAGGAGAGAGAGAAAGAGACAGAGAGAGTGGAGAGAGAAAGCGGTGGTGCAACGTCAGAGGACATTGGTGGTGCGGCGACTGATGTATTGATTTATTGTATGATTTTCCCCCTCATTCTCATGTCATTTTAGATGATTTTGGCCTCCTAAAGGCCTTGTTGCTACTAATATTGTGYGTTTAGTGTTTTGATTAGTTTCAGGATCTTTTCAATGCTTTTGGATCGATTTTGGGCTGATTGGGATCACTACGGAGCTTCACGGTTGTAGCACGAGCCTTGGATCGAGCGGAATTGGGCTGAGCATGGAAATCCGAGACCAAACCGATCGGTTTGAATCCAAACCGATCGGTTCAGATCCAAACCGATCGGTTCAATCCAAACCGATCGGTTTGAGTTCCGGTTTTGGGTTCTTGATTCGGTTTATTTGTAATTAATGAGGATGGCAATCTTGTAATTAAGCAGCTTAGATTTAATTTAGAAAATAGAAAGAGTATTTAAGGGGAGAAATCGAAATCCTAATTTTGTAATTATCTTTTATTCTATCATTAGTTTTATCAGAAATAATAGTGAGAACTCAATTACGTATTGTGGAACCCTAACTTTGGCTTTTGAATAGAATTCAATCAATCATTCATCAATTCCAATCATTCTTTTGGTAATTAATTCTTTCTTTAATTCGTTTTCCTATTGCTTTCAATTGTTTATGCTTTTAATTATTGTCTTTAATTGTTTTAGGGTTTTTTATTATTGCTTTTAATTGTTCTACACTTTAATTATGTCTTTCCCAATCGCAATCATCATGTTTAATTCGATTATGAGTGAGTAGTCTTATTTCTAGAGCGATTGAGGATCTATAGCAATATGATTGATTTATAATTGGTTTGATTCAATTCATGGCTTGGCTTTTAATCAAATTCCTATTAGATTGTTATTCATGTTAATCAATTTCGTAGGGCCCGACTTAATTGCTTAATCAGATTGGTCACAAGTCTCTAGATCTAGCGATTGAGACTTAGAACAAGATCAACATCAATAGGTAGAACGAGACTTTCCTAGGTCGAGAGATACGGTTAGGAGTAGTTCTATGGTTCAATTGATTCGAGAGAGCTTTGTTCCTATTTGATTATGCCATGTTATGAATTGTTGATGCCAATTTGCTGTCAATTACTGCTATAGTGAACCATAGCTCTAGATTCTTTAATTATATAGTTTAATTTCTTCTGTTAATCATTGTCATTAGTCTTAGTTATTCTTAATCACAAACCAACGTTTCTCTTGTTAGTTTAGATGCTTATATTCAATTAATCAGTAATTGTCGTTTCCTTGTGGATACGATCCTGTTACCACTAGCTGCAGGCTAGTCTTAATAGGTATTTTTGATAGGTACGTGACAAGCCTGTCAAATTTTGGCGCCGTTGCCGGGGAAACGGCTTAATTATTGATTGATTGTTTGAGTCTAGACTATTTCTTTTGTAATTGTCTTGAAGAACAATGAATTGTTCTTCTGGACAGTACTTACGATCGCTGCAGTTTTCTGCTGTTTATGCGCAGGTCTTCCCGACTTGGGGATTTGATTCCATACGATCCCGAGGTGGAGCGAACTTACCATAGACGGAAGAACTCCGTGAGGCGATTGGATTTTTCAGATTCTTCCATCTCTTGTCAGTTTTTGAATCCCTTGTACGAAACTGATTTAGGGGAGGAGGAGTCACATTCAGTGCACAACGAAGTAATCCATTCTGATTCTGAACCTAAAGAGATGGCTTGGGGGAGCATATTGGAGGGTGTTGTGTATATAGTGGGTGTTCTTATTGGAGGCTCGTGATTGGTTGATATTTGGGGTGATTTTGTGTTTCGCAATGAGTTCCGTAGCTTGAGTAGTATCATTGTCTATTTGTAAAGTGCAAGGCAAAAGTTGTATATTCAATCATTCAAAAAAAAAAAAAAAATTCCAAAAATCCAAAAATAAGTTCTTATTCATAGTTATTAGTCCAATAATGCCTTAACACTTGTATTTTCTTGTAACAAAGATGGTGTTACTATGTGGTTGTGGTGACGACACCGGTGTTGACGTGACAGTGCATCAAATTGAGGAGAGAGAGTGGATAGAGAAAGGGTTGAGGGAGTGAGCAGAGAATGAGTGAGAGGGAGTGAGCAGAGAATTAGTGAGAGGGTCCACACGTCGGAAACCTCTTTTTTTTGCTCAAAAAACTGCTTTTCCTTGCCTGAGAACCAAAGTGGGTAGTGTTTTACAATGGTTTTGTAAAATATGGGTCGTTATTTTTAATAAAATAATAGTGGGTAATTATTTCTAAAGTTTTGAACAAAGTGGGTAGTTTTCGACAAATTTTCCTAATATATATGGAAAATATCAAGTGTTTGATGGTCTTGGTGTGAAGGGTAAGGTAGTGTTAATGAGCTGATGCAGTAGGTATTTAGGACATGGGATGTACAGTGTATTCAGTAAGGATAAGTTACTTGTATAAGTTATCAAAGTAAAGTTACTTGTACAAGTTAAATGGGCTTGGAGTTGTCAGATTTTTTGGAATAGAAAATCTAGAACTTCACAAGCTGCTAAAGTGAGTAGGTAAACACTGTTTAAAATAGTGTCTAGTACTTGAAAGTTAAAGTAATTTTATAAAAAAGGCTGTTAATAAGATTAGATAAGGTTTTTTTTTTTATTTATGATATTTCATAATTACTTGTATGAGCACATATGGATATGTGTTTAGAATATAACTGTTTCATGAATTTTGAAGAAATGCATTTCAATTTAGATAATCCAAAAATAGTTAAATTTCACTTAGAATCTTAGACATGTATAAACATGAATGAAATACATCGAGCATAGAGCCTTCATTTTACAAAGTCACCTAATGAACATACTTATCTACACAAAATGGATCCTAAAGTGTTACCTATGCCATGAATATTCCGGAGCCATATTGATGCCAAAAACACTACTATTATGCAGTGACGATCTGAGTAACTTATCAGTCCGAGTGAACCGGAAAAGTTGCTAGCAAAACTTCATAGTACCCTTCAAACATATAACGAATTTTACCACTTTTTTGTGTAATTCTGAATCGGTATCTCAATGTTTGGTGTATACTTGTGAATCAACCCACAAAAACAAATTCATCTAAAACAACCAAAAACTTACACAATCCCACAAGAAGAAGGCTTCCTCACCTTCTCTCCTCAGCTCTTCCCAGCTTCCTCTCACTCCGGGTTCCCCTACGGCGGCCCAAACTGTTGAGGTTAGCCCTATTCAATCGGAGGCTTCAATTGGATCTAAGTCATTGGTTCCAATCCCTAAATGTTATAATGTGGACCTTTCAGAAGCTACATCTATTGATGTTGCTTCTTCTTCAAAGGAATTTGCGAGGAGGGACTTAATTCAGATTTTGATGCAAAATTCGAGCCCTATGCCTGCTACCGTARCCGTCGATGCTAGGGTTCCAGTTGCTGCGATTCCAGTTGCTTCGAGTGCTGCAGCTGCTGTTGGCACGACTTCAGTTGGGGATTCAAGCCCTAAAAACGTGGGTAATGGTAGTGCTCCTGCTTCTGGTTTAGTCCCTGCGAAACCAGCCAATCCATGGTGTAGGACGTGGGCCGTGCCCTCGCGTATAGCGGGCGCGCGGAACACCACCCCACCGCTTCAACTCCACCTTCAACACAACACCTGAAACCACCACAAGCTCCCATTTCGACACAAAAGAGGTGAGGAAGAAGCTCAACCACCAACACCAACACCACCAACGGAATTTCGCCCACCAACACACCACAAGCGACGGTCGAGACGTCCACCGTGTAGTCGAAGCAGTCGTCGAAGCATCCGAAGCAACAATGACCGAGGTACACTCGATTTGACGTTCTGATATTTAAAGATTCGCGATTTGAATTCTAGAAATTGGATATTGCGTGTCAAAATCAAGCAGACCATGAGACCTGCGTGATTTTGAAAACGCAGACCAATGTCACCTGACGTGATTTTGACACGCGAGTCAATGTAACTGCATGATTTTAACACCGGTTACCATTCGATTGTTTGTTAATATCGCGCAAGTGTCCATTTAAGTTACGCTAAAATCACGCAGGTTTCCATTGGACATGCTGATTTTGGCACGCAAGTATCGTTTTTATTATTTTTTTTTAAATAAAAATTGTGAATTGTTTGCCAATTGTGATTATCTTAATATATATTTATTAGGGAGTTAATTAGTTTTATGTTATATATTGTTTGTATTATTGTTAATAAAAAGTGTTAATGTAGTGTAATGTAATGAAATGGTAGTGTGATTATTAATAGTTATATTTATTTTAGGAGTAAATTAGTTTTATGTTATATATTGTTTTGTATATTGTTTAATAAAAAAGTGTTAATGGTAGTGATTGTGAATGAAATGTTAATTGTTGCGTTAATTAAATTTGTAAGTGAATTAGTTATATTCATTAGTAGTAGTTTGTTGTTGATTTAATGTTGTAAATATATGAATTTTATTATTTAGTGATAGTGATCACGATATTGAATTGTTAGTGCTAGTGTGTTTAGTTATTGTTATTTTATAATTGTTGTAATTTGCATATTATTATCATTTTAATTTTGATATTTGGTTTTGATTTTAAATGTTATATCTACAAATTGCTAGGCTAGTGTGTTGTTATTTTTATATTTTTTTGTTATTATTTCACATAAGGTTATGATATAATTTTTAATATGATTTTGAATTTAATTATTATGTCTACATAGAATATTTTGACGAAGGAGATGTATAGACTATAGTGATTGGTTCGTGACTGACTTAGATTCGCAGTACACTGAGGTTGCGCCATGTAAAAAGAATCGTATCGAACTAGTTTTGAGCTAGTTATTTCCTCGCACAAGCCAACATCTAGTAAAGAAGGTTGTTTTGAGGTGCAATCGTGTGAGCGATATGAGCGATCCGAATAAGGACAAGAAGACGAAAACGAAAGCACGTGGTTTGTAAATTCAAGCTTCCATGCGCTCGGAATCTTCAAATGGCGTTTGGACATTGAGGCTGCCCAAGAAAGTACGGGAACACAACCAACCATTAATCAACTACAAAGAGGGTCATCGACAAGCTGCCGCATGATCCTGCTGCTAAAGTTCAAGCAAAAAGCAGAGACTGCGCAAACGAAGCCGTGAATGTTCTTCGATTCTTAATTGAATTTGACATCAGCATCATAACATCAAACATGTTTACAATCTGAATCAAAAGTTGAAAGTTGAGGAGTCTGAAGGAGGGAGGTGATGGCTCAATTTTTTCTTGTCGAAGAGCACCAGTACAAAAGTGGATAAAGGTTGACGAGGATACACAAATGTATGCTAGAAGTCGAACAAAGGAAATTTAGTACTTAACTAATATAATTGTTTTAATCAAGTATGCAATGTTGTGTTCAGAATCTTTGTACTCAAACCGAGTAAGTATGTTGATTTGCAACATATAGATATGGTTGTTTTATATCCTATATACTAGTCTATGTTGATGCAATATAAATATATGTCAAGTATACCTTTTTAAAAAAAGGAATGTCAATACAAATTAAAAAGAAATTCTTGAATTGAGACCTGCGTGTCAAAATATCGCAGGTCCAATGGATAGCTGCGTGCCAAAATCACGCAAATCCAATGGAAACTTGCGTGATATGACAGCTATCGCTACTATCAAAATACTATTAAGACTAACTGCAGCATAGTGTAAGATCGTATCCACGAGGAAACACAACTACTGATTAATTGAATATAAGCATTTAAACTAGCAGAGAACGTTGGTTTGTGATTAAGATTAACTAGAACTAATGACTACGATTAACAAAGAGATTAAACTATATAATTAAAGAATCTAGAGCTATGGTTCACTAAGATAATTGACGGCAAATTGGCATAACAATTCATAACATGGCATAATCAAACAGATCAAAGCTCTCTCGAATAATTGAACCATAGACTACTCCTAATCGTATCTCTCGACCTAGGAAATTCGTCTAGTTCACTATTGATTATCTTGTTCTAAGTCTCAATCTCTAGATCTAGAGACTTGTAATCAGATTAAGCAATTAAGTCGGGCCTACGAAATTGATTAACATGAATAACAATCTAATAGAATTTGATTAAAAGCCAAGCAATGAATTGAATCAAACCAATTATAAATCAACATATTGCTATAGACCCAATCGCTCTGAAATAGACTACTCACTCATAATCGAATTAAACTGATGATTGCGATTGGAAAAACATAATTAAAGAAGAACAATTAAAAGCAATAATAAAAACTTAAACAATTATAACAATAATCAAAGCATAAAAATGAAAGCAATAGAAAATAAATTAAAGAACGAATTAATTACCAAAGAGAATGATTCTTTGATAATGAATGGTTGAATTCTATTGAAAGCCAAAGTAGGGTCACAATACGTAATTGAGTTCTCTCTATTCTTTCTGAAAAAACTAATGATCGAAATAAAAGATAATTACAAATAGGATTTCTCCTCTAAATCTCTGCTATTTTCTAAATTAAATCCAAGCTGCTTAATTACAAGATTGCATCCTCATATTCAAATAAACGAATCCAAGAATCCAAAACGGAACTCAACATCGTTGGATGAACCGATCGTTTGGATCTGAACCGATCGGTTTGGATCAAACCGATCGTTTGGGCTCGGATTTCCATGCTCAGCCCAATTCCGCTCGATCCAAGGCTCGTGCTACAACCGTGAAGCTCCGTAGTGATCCCAATCAGCCCAAAACGTTCCAAACACTTGAAAAGATCCTGAAACTAATCAAACACTAAACACACAATATAGTAGCAACAGCCTTTAGAGGCAAATATCTAAAATGACATGAGAACGAGGGGAAAATCATACAATAAATCATACAGTCAAACTCCCCAAGCCAAACTCTTGCTTGTCTCAACAAGCTCCACAGATTCTCAACAAAGCATATTTCACCCATCAAACAACATCGTATAGACTTATGACCAATTCCCGACCAAGGATCTCAAGTAACTCAATGCTTATTCAAAACATGAATAACAACAACAATTAGCATCAGAACAAGAAAAGGAATCAAAGAAGAACTTCGAATAGTGGCACTCCTCTCTTTATGTGGTGGGTTAAAAATAAACCATACGCTCACCCCCCAATATCATAAAGTGTGCACATGAATCAAGTTTTTGTAGCCTAAAATACTAAAGGCACCTCCATCTCACAACACTCATGTGTTTGAAAGGGTTATCAATAGCACTCAACTACAGTCGCTCGAAATGCATCACGACTCAATGACCTTGGTAAGGTACTCAATCTACAAGACACAATGGCACGTGTTTATCAAGAGAGGACTTTAGTAGGTTGTAATGGGCTAAGGTAGGGGTAGATAATTTGGGAAATGTGAGCTAAAAGTCTAGCTTAAGGAGCATTCAACAATCAACACAAATAGCCAGTGATAAGGCAAGACAACTCCAAGCAAACTCCAACTCAAGAAACAAAACGACTAACACTGAAAACCAAACCACATAGTAAACCATCTTTATTATAAGAAAAACAAGTGCTAAGGCATTATTGGACTAATGAATTATGAATAGAATTTTTTTTGGATTTTTTTTTAATGAATGAATATACAGCTTTGCCTTGCACTTTACAATAGACGATGTACTACTTCACGCTACGGAACTAAATAGAAAACAATTACACAAATATCAACCAATCACGAGCTCCAAGAAGAACACCCACTAATATCACAACACTCCAATATGCTCCCCAAGCAAACTTGGGTTTCTCGAAGGCTAAAATAGGGTTGTAATGTAGGTAATCATGAAATGAAGGAATAAGCTCAAAACGCAGATCAAGGATAATGAGTTTTCTACACGAAGCACGGCTCTAACAAGAAAGCCTCATATACTCAACACACGACCAATAGTTACAAGACAATACAAGCCAGACTAAGAGAAAGTGACACACCAGGATATAACACACAGAATGAAATAGAGATAATCATGATTAAGCTCAAATTCTCAAGGTAAGTTCTTCTCGTTAAAAAGATACATCAGGCTAAACATGTCCCCATCAGTTAAGGAATCAGAAAAGAAATCACAAGTTACAAAGGTCGAGTTCAGAGCAAAGAATAAAAAATTCATCATGGGAACTGGAAACATGCTTGCAAAAGAATCCAATTACACAAGAGTAAGGAGATCACTATTTATTCTAAGTACACTAAGAAAGCAATACATTTTTTTTGTTGGTTCAATAAACTCCCATCCTAATGATGGTACAAACTTGCAACATCCTAAGAAGCATAAAATCTAAACTAGAAAGCAATAAAATCTTAACTAAAAGCAAATAAACATACTCAGCCATCATCATAGAGTGTTGCTCCCCCGCCGAATCTAGCAATGGTCACAAGCTAGGGGAGAAACAGTACAAGCATTCAAGTCCATATCATCATGCATCGATTCCACGCCTGAGCCATCGCTTGGAATTGCTCCAAACTCCGCCAAAGCACCGGCTGCCTGATGGCGTCAAAGCCACCCTCGGGTACGGGTACCACGAGGGTGAGAGACCTGCAGGGTTATGATCCTTGCCGGGCATGACAATCATAAAGGTAAATGCAAGGGGGTATCGTCGCAAATTCAGTAAAGCTTGTTAAACGCGCTAAACTGCTCACTTCAAATGAGTTTGGTGAGGGCAAGGTTGTTAATACTTCTGAGGGCATTGTAATCAGGGGGATGGGGAGGAATAAGTCTGAGCCTGAGGTTGAGGCTCTGTGGAGGTGGAGTTGAACTCCATCGGATCAGAATACCGTGGAGTTCGGAGCTAGAGCGTGTGAGGCTCGGTAAAGTGGAAAAGAGTGGGGCACTCGATCGTCCTTTGCAAGACCACTTGACCAAGGTTGTCCCGAACAATCTCGAAGGATTCCGAAGTAGTAGGAGTCGATCAGAGAAGACTCCTTACACCTAATAGTAATCGGAATCGTCGAATTCGTACTCTGCCTCGCGAAAATCGTCAAGTCCCCAAGACTATCTCAGCTGAATCTTGGGAACCGGCAGCTAGCAAACGGTACAGTGCGAAAACATGATGCCAAATGTTAATTTTATAGTTAGCCATGTCAGGACACAGATAACCACCAAAATATTCAACTCTCGTGGGTCATGTTGTTGCCTCTAGCGACCGAAAACGGTCCCGCATGAACCGTTGCCATATTCGAACTACCGGTTGATTTATAAAACCGGGCAATAATTCTGGTAGTTCGTACATGGCAAGCCAGTTAAAGCGACCCAAGATAGCACACAGCGGGAATAGGGGGTCATGGTGGTAATGGTCAACACCCAACACTTGGTAGAAGGCACTCACGCGATGCGCTAAACTCCCTGTTGAAAACTATAGCGGACGGTCGATAGGTCTCCTGACATAGTTGACATAAGATAGAGACGACAGAATCCAATGCATTTTAGGGAATGTATCCTCATGAATTTATACAAAAGCATAAGCCTAACTATCATAAATATTGTAAGCATCTTCTAAACGAGGGTCTCAATAAAATTATGATCAATAAAGGGTTGCTCTGAAAACCCTCGTCTTTAAGTGGTACGAAATTTTACCTTTTGCAAACGTCCCGGAAGACGATGTCCGGGTAATCGGGGTCCGGTGTGTGTCCCCGTCATTTGTAATGCAAAGGAACCCCCCTCGCCGTCGCGCTATCTTTCTTGCACCGGTGAGACATCGGCTCCCTCTCCGGCTCTCTTCTCTTCTTCTAGAAAAAGCCATTATAGTGATGTTTTTTAATGAGTGAGAAAAATGGAGTTTAAAAATTTGTAGAGAAAGAGAGATGGAGAATGCAAGTGTGAGGATGAAAGGAGGAGAATGGTGAAAGAATTAGTGATTTTTGGATGAGAGATGGAGTTATGAGTGTTGAAGATGGGTGTTAATGAGGTTATGGGTGTGATGGAGATATAGATAAGATATGAAATATGAAGGATAGTGATGTTATGGCTTGAAATCAGAAAGAAGAAGAGATAGAGCCGTGAGATATGTATAGGATAGGAAATCCACACGACCAATCAGAAGCAAGATCTCTGTGCAATTTCAGACCCAAACGATCGTTGACTCAATTTCAATCATTGCTTCAGCTCGAAATCGATCGACCTACACCGAATGCGACTCAAAACCGATTGTTGACCACCGATACGTTTGAGGTCGTCAATATTCATCAAACTCAGAAGTCGTCGACCAACCAACTACATTAACGACGGTTGAACAAACGATGTTTGGGCTGTGTCCAAATATTCCAAGCTCACGCAGTCGATCGACCATTAATACACCACCAAACCGATCGTTTAATGAACGATCGGTTTGGGGTATGATCCAAATTTCTTCGTCTCGCAGTCGATCGTTTAACCAATCCGAGAACCAAACCGATCGGTTTAGTTCGATGAATATTGCTCAAGTCCCAACCGATCGACCCAGAAAACTGACGGGTTGACCGATCGGTTTGACCAAATGATCGTTGACCTATGAGCTGATGCAATAGTCTCGTAGTCGATGGTTGACAACCGACCAACCAACCGATCGGTTTGACTCGAACCGATCGTTTGGCCTCTGCGATCCCAATCTTTGCCACGCAGTCGATCGACTCCAAACATCCTACAACCCAACCGATCGGTTGACCGAACCGATCGGTTGGCCCACTGCTACTGCACACGCAACTTGCCAAATTCGATCAATTCCTCATCTCATCACACAAAGCTTATCTAACTACACTAGCTACAAACATTTCTACAAAGCATTAAAAAACGGGTTGCTCCCGCAAAGCGCTTGTTTAACGTCCGACCTGAGTATACCTCCGAACGCCTTCAGGATGATACGTCCCGAGGTATAAAACCTCCGCAAGAACCACCATTAGCCCTCATGATACACTTATAATCGCTGGCCATTTACTTAAACTATCACTTTGTCATTCATAATCTCAATCGACCAAATTTGCTCACCAAGTGCAGTGTAGGGACCGGTCATCTAGACTTCAACTTTCTGGAAAGAGTTTTAAACTTGAATGAACAACAAGACTTGCCTACCTCAACTCACGATCTAAGATTTTCTTTGTCGTGCCATCGCTTGGTCTTCTCTTATATAGCTTAGAACTTCATAGCTCCCAACGGAACTCATCAAGCTCATTCGTTGCACGCAACGCTTCTCACCAGCCAATTTAGATCCATATTGAGTTCTTGATCGCCCAAAAAGCCTATATCTAGCTCAACCGGTAAACATATTTTCCATAGACAAGCGTATGGGAACGTACCTATAGAGTTCTAAATGCAGTCGGTACGCACAAGGCACATCAAGCTCGTACCCAATCTTTTCTAGACCCTCGCACAGTCTTCTCAAGATGGACTTGATTCCTGTTAAAACTTCCACTGTCACTAGTTTGAGGATGGTAGGCAGATCCAGTACGGTGTGTACTCCATACTTCCGCAGAATGTACAAGGCGCTCCATGAAAATGAAGAACCACCATCACTTATGACAGCTCTAGGCTTCCAAAGCGCGAAAATGATCTTCTTAACAACTTAAGACCACCTTTGCATCATAGTAGGAAGTGATTGCTAACCCCACGTAGAACTAATCAACAGCCCAAGAATGAAACGATTCCATAAGATGAGGAAAGGATCATATAATAAGCCCATACATCAAAGATTCATTCAATATGCCATTCTGAGCTCTTTCCGCATGAAATGTTGCGTCCGCTGACAAGCATCAAAAGAGAGTACAAATAATCAGCATCTTTTAAAGAGTTTAGGCATTGAAACAGATTGCAAACTTGAACACCGTTTTCGATGGCCCCGCATGACACCATAGGAGGATTGATGAAACGATCAAGTATGCACCCATCTCATATTCAGCAACACATTTCTGTACAAACATCAGCACATTGCTTTAACAAATAAGGATCATCCCAGAATACTGCTTGACATCATGCTGAATTTCTTCTTCTGTTGGTAGGACAAATATCAGGCAGTACATGGCCCACCAAATAATTGGCAAATCAGCGAACAGGGTGTGTACAGCAATGAACATGAGATGGTCGTCTGGGAAGGAATCATCCAATGAAGATCGATTCCTTACCATCAAACGAATCCTCGAAAGGTGATCGGACCATAATTCTCTGCTCCTTTTACAGAATTTCAAAGATCGAACTCCTGTAGCAAGAGAATCCAGCGAATGAGCCAGGCTTTGCTTTCATGCTGGAGAAGGAGATACTTCAGAGCTGGTGATCAGTATAAACAATGATTTCGAGCCTACTAGGTAGGTCCGAAACTTATCAGAGCATACACGACAGCAAGTAACTCCTTCTAGTTGTGGCATAGTGAACTTGAGCTCATCAAGCGTCTTGCTGGCATAATAGATAGCTGCAAGACTTCTCCATTTCTGGCCTAAAACAGAACCAATGCATAGTCACCGCATCGCACATCATTCAAAAGGAAGGCTCCAATCAGGAGTTTGCACAATGGGAGCTGAAATAAGGCTGTTTTATCCTATAAAAGAATCATGACAACCTCATCAGTAAAAACAAGGGGGCATCTTTCAAAAGCAACTGTGTAAGTGGTTTGCATCTTGGAGAAGTCTTGAATAAAGCGGTGAAAAATCCCGCATGCCAGAAACTCGCACCCTTTACAATAGGAGGGGGAAGTTGCTCTAATAGACACTTTCATTTTGCTTTATCCTTGTATGCCCTAGACGTGAACAGTGAACAAGAAACAACACTCAGTGACCATAAAATGGCACTTTTCCCAGTTCACACAAACTTAACCTCTTCGCATCTTTCAAGAACTCTAGATCAGATTACTCAGACATTGCATTCATAATAGAGAGAACCAACATTAATCATCATAAAGACTTCATGATAGACTCTAAAAATTCAGAAAAGATAGCCCATACATCTCTGAAAGGTTGCTGGAGCGTTAATAATCAAATGGCATTCTACGATATGCAAAGTACCATATGGACATGTAAAGGTAATCTTTCTGATCTTCAAGGTGAATCGGAATTTGCATAAATCCCGAATACCCCAAATAGCAAAAAACTTATGCAAGCCAAACGCTCAACATCTAACAATAAAGGAGGGGGAGGTGATCTTTTTAGTGGCCAAATAAGGTGCTAAAGTCTATACACATGCGCCGTCCGTCACAATTCTAGTGGGAAAACTCGTTTTTATCATTTTTCACAATAGAGTACCACCTTCTTAGGCAAACTTGAACGGGATCACCCATTAGAAATAAATGGGGTAAATAATACTGCAACAAGTAATTCATTCCTCTTTCTTCACACTTTGCATATTCGGATTCAATTCCGCTGGCCTTGAATCAAGGGCGATGGCTTCTTCCAAATGAATATGTGCATAAAATCTGGACTAATACCTTAAGTCATCAATGCTGTACCAAGAGTCTTCGATGAATACGCAAAAGTCTATCAACTTTAAGTGCTCATCATTAAGTGTAAGCATACAACACAGGATACATCTCCTATCATCCAAAAACAATATTCAGAGAGGGGAGGGTTTCAGTTCAGGCTTTGTTACACCTCAAGCTATGCCATGGGGAGTGGCATTAAGCTTAGCTTTCGCTCTCCTTCAATCTATGCATCGACTAGAGCATCAACATGGGTCCCTCACCTGCAAGAGACTCAACACAACAAAATGTCTCCAGAAGATTCTATATAAAGGAGATCGAGGAACGTTATCTGAACAATAAAATCAGATATATCGATACTGCAGCACAGGAAGCTCTAACATGGACTCTTAAGTGCACTGGAAAATTGAAAACACTTTGTCATCCCAACAGTCAAAGTAAGCTTCATTCTTCACATCTATGATTGCCCGTATGAAGGAAGGTCGACTTAAGATGATCGGAATGTGGGATCCTATCATGTCAAGCACAAAAGTCTACAGGAATGTAAAATACCCACCGACAGGAACACTCCCTAAAATACCCATGGGATATTTTACAGAACGATCAGCATTCTGCAGAGTTATACTAGTGCTTATTTAAGATCCCATATAAGTTTATTGAGATTGAAAAGGCATGACATAACATAGCAACCAATCACACAAGCCTTGTCAATATGCAAAGACCCTATATCAAATGGAATAGAAAAGCTTCAAGGATCTTCAACCTTTGGTGGAGATTATTTTGAATTATAGCACTGCACTGTTCAGTAAAAGCAACAGTCCACGCATTAAACTCCTCTTTTTAGTCAACATGTTTTTCTAGAAATTTAGCATAGAGGGAACTTGAGTTACTAATTCAGTGAAAGGAAAGTTATCTGCAGATTTTCTTCCACATCAAGGAACTTGCTGAACTGCTGATCTGCGTTCTTGCTACTTGCTGGAAAGGGCAGCTGAATAGGGGCCATAATGGAGGTGTTTCGCTGCCTCTCTCCTTATCAGCATTTACATCAACTTCCTTGCTTCTTCTCGATTTAGCCTTCTCAGCATCTACAATCCTCCTTAGAGGCCTATCTAGGCTAACAGCACTGCAGGCATGGGTGGATCGTAGCTAGTGCACTGCGAAGGGTGATCGCATTGACACTATCGTTCGCTGTTGGGTTGTGAGGAAGGGCACCTGCTGCTTTGTGCATTAGAAGCAGCAATTGCGCACTTGAGTATCCAATTGCTTATTATGAGTGATAAGGACTGAATCTTTTGGATTGTGTTGAAACTGTGCTGATCCTTCTGCATCTGCAACATCATATTGTCCTACTCACTGGTAGATCCAACATACTGGGGCGCTGCGGCTGGCTGCTACGGGTTGTACTGCTGATTGTACCGACTTCTGATGAGGGTGGATATGGCGCGATTGTTGTTGTTAGCTGTGGCTCTGGGGCTGGAAACCTGGTTGAGGATCAAACACTTTTCTCTTGTTGAAGATATGGATGATTTCATGCCTTCATTGTAATGTGTTGGAGTATGGTGATTGTTGGGACGATTGAAAGCGCATACTGTCCAAGAGATTGACATCCAGTATAGATCCCATCCCCCCACACGTTACCAGGTAATCCACTCGGCCTTGAACAGCGCAATGAGCTAATCGATTCATATTGATGCATCCAACTTCTGATTGAGGTGATATCGAGCTGCTATAAAGTGACTTCGACTCACTGCTTGCCTGTTTTCTTTGCACACTCGAGTTGCATCATTGGATTATGATTGGGAATCTCCTCATAGTTCCTCTAGCATTGATGTTGACATGAACCTCCATTGTCTGCAGAATGCAAAAATAATACGAGATACTGTTATCAACTTAGAGACAGTTTGAACCAGAGCATTTCTCTAGCCATGATAAGGAACATTGATGTAATTCTCTGTATGCTCCCAGGCTCATATAAGGTCCGATCAAGATTTTGCGTAAAGCTTAGTGATTTTACTACGCATTTGAGCAGTCTTCTCTGGAGGAAGTATACTTCTGTGAAGAAAAGAGAAAAGAGCATCCCATGAACATAAGTGGTCGCATCATAGACTTTCAACAAATCGAGCTTCTGTACTCCAATGAGAAAGGAAATAGCATAACATGGAAGCTGATCAGGCTCAACACGCATGCTTGAAGTACCAATATTGAGGAAATTAAGATATGCAATTTGGGATCCTCAGTGCATTCCTCCAAACTGATGCGCTCGATCATATCTAACAGCGCAGCTTAAGCTCAAAGTGGCTTGCGCTAGAGTGTTGGCAGAGGTCGATCTCGTTCGACTAGCTGAACAGTACGTCCATGAGAGCGTTCTGGTTGGCATCTCTTAGGTTCAGGATCAGAATGATGTACTTCGTTGTGCCTGAATGTGACTCTTCCTCCTAAACAGTTTGACAAGGGATTCAAAACTGATGAGAGATGAAGAAATCTGAAAATCAATCGCTCACGGAGTTCTTCGTCTATGTAAGTTCGCTCCACTCGATCGTATGAATCAATCCCCAAGTCGGAGAACCTGCGCATAACAAAAGCAAACTACACAGCGATCGAAGTACTGTCCAGAAGAACAATCATTGTTCTTAAGACAATACAAAAGAAATAGTCTAGACTCAAACAATCAATCATAATTAAGCGTTCCCCGGCAACGGCGCAAAATTACAGCTTATCGCGTACTATCAAAAATACCTATAGACTAGACTCAGCTAGTGGTACAAGATCGTATCCACGAGAAAGACAATCTGATTAATTGAATATAAGCATCTAACACTACAAGAGAAACGTGGTTGTGATTAAGAATAATGACTAATGACATAGATAACAAAAGAATTAAACTATAATAAAGAATCTAGAGCTATGGTTCACTATAGCAGTAATTGACAGCAAATTGGCATCAACAATTCATACATGGCATAATCAAAAGAGACAAAGCTCTCTCGAATCAATTGAACCATAGAACTACTCAACGTATCTCTCCGACCTAGGAAAGTCTCGTTCTACCTATTGATGTTGATCTTGTTTCAAGTCTCAATCGCTAGATCTAGAGACTTGACCATCTGATTAACAATAAGTCGGCCCTACGAAATTGATTAACATGAAAACAATAATAGGAATTTGATTAAAGCCAACCATGAATTGAATCAAACCAATATAAATCAATCATATTGCTATAGATCCTAATCGCTCTAGAAATTAGACTACTCACTCATAATCGAATTAAACATGATGATGCGATTGGGAAAACATAATTAAAAGTAAAGAACATTAAAGCAATAAAAAAACCCTAAAACAATTAAGACAATAAAAAGCATAAACAATTGAAAGCAATAGGAAAAATTAAGAAAGAATAATTACCAAAAGAATGATTGGATTGATGAATGATGATTGAATTCTATATAAAGCCAAGTTAGGTTCCACAATACGTAATTGAGTTTCCTATTATTTCTGATAAAAACTAATGATAGATAAAGATAATTACAAAATTAGTCAATTTCTCTCCTTAAATACTCTTGCTATTTCTAATTAAATCAAGCTGCTAATTACAAATTGCCATCTCATTAATTACAAATAAACCGAATCAAGAACCCAAAACCGGAACTCAACGACGTTTGGATTGAAACATCGTGGATCTGAACCGATCGGTTGGATTAAACGTCGTTTGGGCTCGGATTCCATGCTCAGCCATCGCTCGATACAAGGCTCGTGCTACAACGTGAAGCTCGTAGTGATCCCAACAGCCAAATCTGTCAAATCATTAAAAAGATCCTAAACTAATACAAACACTAAACACCAATATTAGTAGCAACAAGCTTAGAGGCCAAAATCATCTAAATACTAAAGAGGGGAAAATCAATACAATAATCAATACATCAAACTCCAGCCAACTCTTTGCTTGTCTCAAGCAGCTCCACAGATTCTCAGAACAAAGTTTCATTCAAGGTTTAATATATCAGAGTTTGATCAAAACATTCATCATTTACCATCTTTAAGAACACAAAGTTCAATTAGTCATGAAATTACATTCATACAATTCTCCCTTCTTCATTTTGCCCTTCAATTACACAATAATGAATTTATTCCAATAAGTTAGATAGTTTCGAAGCCAGAGTTAACAGTAATTCCAGAGTATAAGAAACAAGTCTTGCATAAACTGAATTTTTGTGAAACAACTTAGGCAACAGTACGTATTACTGAGTAATTACACAGTATACTTCAACCCAATTTAGAAACAAACAAAGTCGAGTATATCAGAATTGCCAGCATTTCTTGTTGTGAAAAGTCATAAAACGTATTTTTTTAAAAAAACATACCTGTTTGCTGAGGTTTTTGCTCGGAGTCGATGAGGGGCGATGTTGGTCCTGCCAAAAACTAGCGTTTTTAGTGGGGTATCACGCGGTAGATTTTGGGTAGTTGGGGTGCGGCGACGGGGATGATGGGATCGTTGGTGTCTGCGGCGCGAGAGTTCTGGCAATGGTGACGCTTGAACTGTTATGGGTTGCGGTGATTGGTCGCGTTTTGGGTTGATGTTTGGGCACGCAGGAAGGTTTTAGGAGGAGAAAGAGAGAGTAAGAGAGGTGAGGGGGTAATTGAGAGAGTGATGAGTTGGCTGAGTGAGTGAAATGGCGGGGGTGACTATGTAAGGGTATTCGTCTTAAACATCAAAATACGAGAAAATACGGGCGTATTAAGTAAATATGGGGTATTTAGTAACTCGTATATAATTGGTGTGTTTGTTGTAATGATACTGTGAGAACGTATATACTTCTATTGTATTTGATCGTATTTATTTTTATATAAAGATAATAACATAGTCATGATCAGCTCAAGTGATTGTTTGTTGGTATGTGGCGGAAACATTTTGTGAGGTAGGAATCTGTTGTTGTGGAGTATTTCAGCAGGATGTATGGCTGTGGTATCACTATTCTTTTCGCTGTTCAATAAATTATATATCCAATCTCAGGAGGTTCGGTGGTGTGTGGCCTATTTAGCACGGCGAGTGTCCAAGCATCGTTATTATTTGTGTCCTTCAGTCAGTGCTTGTTTTAAAAAGGCATGAATCTCATGGCCATCTGTTTTTCAGTGTTCTGTTTCCTCTAGGTGGCGACTCTTAGTCTTGGTTGCATATTATGATGTACCGGGCACTATCTCTTCTGTTATTTCGCGTAACAGCGATGCAGAATGTCGAATTTCGTCTTTTTGTCTTTTATACTGTCTGCAACTGCTATTTATTTGTTGGATTTGCGATAGAATCTCTTTAGGCTGATAGTCGTGTTGATAGTTGTAATTTGAATTAAGTGTGAAAGAACGTTGTTCTTAGAGTACGAGTGTTTTTCCGAGATTTCTCGTAGTGATAGTGCTGGCTCGGGCTTTGGTATAGTGCTTTTGATCAATGAAGGGTTTTTAGGATGAATGTTTCTTGGTTTCTAGCTTTTAATAGATACTTATTGATAAAAAAAAAATACAATAGTCATGTATAATTTATTAATTCTGACGACGAGTATTTTTTAAGTATATATGAGTTTTTTATAACTTTTCAATCGCTACTGATATAAACTAAGATATAAGCATTAAGATGTGTTCGACAACTGTAAAAAGAAATTAAGACGATTATTTTGAATTAAGGAGTAATTTTCACTTTATATGCAAAATGTTAATAGCTTTTGTTTTAGTTATTTGTACTAATTTGAATGAAAATTATAATAATATAACAAAATTTGATCCCGTATATATTTAAAAATTCATACGAATTGACAATTGCACCATATGGTATGTACATTTCCAATCTAACAGGAACTCAACGGAGAAGGTAGATAAATAAGATTTTCGCTAAAAATATCTCTTACAAAGATTTACAAATTAAACAAAGTTTACTGTGGTAACATTCGAATCAATTTTTCTAACGACGTAGTGTTTTGTTCCTTGAATCGGGAAAACAAAAATGATAACATTCACAAAACAATACACATAATTAAAAAACAAAACAAAAACTTTAACTGGTAAGATTCGGTTGAAGATTGATTGGAAGTAAAAAACACAATTAATTAAAAATTTGTAGGAAATTTAATAAAAAAGATACAATTTTTTGTAATAACATAATATAAATTCAATATGCACAAAGATTAAGGTTAACTCTCCTAATTTATATGATTCAAATTAATAATAAGTATAATAAATCTATCATTGACTAAAAAAACTAAATTATTGTATAAGTATGGGATTAATTAAAACATCAAAATAGTTATCTAAGTTGTAAAAGTCAATAAATGAAAATTAAATTAAGATATAAGTAACATGAATATCTTTCTTATTTATCCATACTGAGATAATTGCTCGACAATGCTCGTTTAAAATTTAATATATGTAAATATGTATTCTATGCAATAGTATAATGTATGCTAGGTTAGAAAAACTGTTACCTCAATATGTTACCTACAAAACTAAAACATTTTTGAGCCTGTTTACATAGCTTATTGTCAGTTTGTTAAGTTCCAGTTACTC
>SNQN01000703.1:31107-60099 GCA_008642245.1 Bassia scoparia
ATGCCATTTACACACCAAAAAAGTGTCTCCCCAAAAGAGTAATCAATGATGAAACATCCGCGTCTCCGATTGTTTGACTTAGGAAAAGAAAATGCTTTGAACTCACCCAAAAGTTGGAAAACGTTGATGGCCATACCTGAACTTTATTTGACAAAGGACAAAAAAGGGAAAAAATAATTCTTTATTATTAATATTCTCATTTTTAGTTTTCTTTTCACATTTATTAGGTTTTTTAAAATAATTAACTGTATTCTCCTATTTCTACTTGCATCACACCCTTACATTTCTGAGCCCTCTCACCAAATTTAGATATTTGTTTCAGATTTCAATATTTTTCTATATTTATAAGTTGTTAAATACGCAGAGAAAAATAAAAAAACAAATACACAAAAAAACCCCGGAAATACCTAGGAACCTCATATTGCTCTAGCTACGAGTCAAGCTCACTCAAAAACTACTCTCCTTGCTGAGAGCAAGGGTGTCTCAGGTGCGTCGAATCAATGGCAGAATCAACAAAAATAAAAATCGGAGGAGATCAAAATTACACGCGAGAATAAAACGAGCGGATAACGCAGGCCTGCTTATTATACGCAGGGTTCTCCGTATAATTACGCCGATTTTTCCCCTCCCTCTGCCCTATAAACGTGCCTTGCTCTTCGATGGACACACACACGCACTTACTGTCAACTTGCACTCCCAAAGTACGTAGTTCACTCTTCTCACACACTCTAAATACATACCTTTTTGGAAGTTCTAGCGTCATTCGTTTCATTTCAACAGCCGGGATTAACAAGTTTACTCTGTGAATTACTCGAGATTACTTCGCAGCTAATAACACACCCCCGCCTTCAAACACTCATCCCTCAAATCTAATTAATAACTATTACGATCAATTCTATAAACAAAAAATGTAAAAAGCTCAAACTATTTAGTTATTCCATCTGTAAAATGAAGTATTAACGTTTTTATTGTTTTCGTTCTTATTTTCATTTGTCATGTTATATTGATCACTTTCAATACTAACTATTTCTGTTCCTGGTTTTACGGAATCCACCAAGGTGTCCATCGCACTTGTATTACGAAAACTAACATGTTTTCAATCAGCGTAAGATTAAATATGCTTAAATCATAATCGCGATGCATGGGTACA
Source organism: Bassia scoparia (assembly GCA_008642245.1). Taxonomy (NCBI): domain Eukaryota; kingdom Viridiplantae; phylum Streptophyta; class Magnoliopsida; order Caryophyllales; family Amaranthaceae; genus Bassia; species Bassia scoparia. The sequence continues at coordinate 32,258 of SNQN01000703.1, forward strand.
TCATGGAAGATGCAGAATTAATAGACCGGAAATGGTATGTGACACTTTAAAATCTAGATAACTTATGGACAACCGTTTAGCACCGTTAATTTAAATCAAAAGTGGTCACAAGGTCGTAGTTAGGTAAGTCTCTTGTGTGGCCATAAGAGAAAACCACCCGTAGTGTTAATCTTTAGCTATACGCTACTAAGGTGCTCCTATAAAAAAAAAAAAAGATGTAAAAGTGTGCATCAAAAACCCGTGATGAATATGGAATTGCAATGAGACCCAGTAAGCCCGGCTACATGCGGGCGAAACTGCTTTACATAGCGATCCGACCATGTCCCACCACAACTGGTACTGATCAAGAACGTGCGGCCATTAATTTGCGACCAACTCTCGGCGTCCTGTCATTAACCTTAATAGGCACTTGTTTGCACTCCCCTTACTTGATAACACACCCCAACCACTCACGCGGGTTCCGTTGGCTCAAAGCCCACCAAAGCACCATGTATAACCAAGCCGCCCCTAGGCCCCCTATACCGAGCGGCCACGCCCACGTCCTAACAATTTTGCACTTCACTGGATAATCACTTTTATTGTGAAATGGACAGACTGAAAGTCTCTAATCTTCCATCATCCACGCTATTGGATTTGCATTTTCGCATGTGATTCGAATAAGGTCGCGGCCACTCTGCTTGGTATCCAATATGGGATTGTCTATCCCGAGACCACCTTAAGGGGGATATACCTTGTTGCATGTGTTAACTGGATGATGCTAAGGCAAAGTCCTATCGGCCGCCAACCGCGTGTGCACGTCTTAAATGCGTGTACAATAAGGGGCAACTTGGCATAACATCACTACGTGAAAGTGAGTGAAAATTGACCCGGCTCGCCTTAGGCGTGTAAAGCTCTCTGATTAACCATTAGACCGACCATAGTGACTTCATCACGTGTCTGTATATATGTGCATGTATGGTCTAGCCATTGTATATTCAGACTTAACACAACGTTCATATAGCCATGTATCTTTAGTTCACATCATGCATTCATACCCATAGCGACTTAGTTGACCTCTACCTTATCTATCCATAGTCACTAAACTTGTTTCCAAACTTTCGACCTTGTCCACACCAGACTTTACCAGTCTTAACCCTTGACCATTCAGTAGGCACAGACTTTTGACCTTGACTTACTCACATAGATTACTTGGCCCCAACTTAGCTCGACCCTTAGTACATCTAGCATGACCCTAACTACTTAGATGTGCATATCATACATTCCTATGTCATGTGTGCCCTTTCAAACACAAAAAAAAAAAAAACAAAAACAAAAACAAAAATAAAAAAAAGCAAAATTTCAAATTAAAAACGAAAATGCACTTGCATTCATGCATTCATTCTAGGAAGATACCATGGAATTAGGACATGCATTTGCACCTGCCTCCATCATGTTCAATAATGACCAAGGGAGTTCACTAAGGGTTATTTCTTTTTGAAACACGGGTAAGTCGTCCATCCATAACCCTTGCTCGACCCGAAGATTTGAGCCCTAAGCCCAACCTAACTTCCTCCAACTTCAACTACCCATCAGCTTAACACCACAAATGGCCTTCCAACAAAAAAGATCCAAATCTGTCGAGCAAGTTCAGAGCTTGAAGCTAGATCAAGGAGTGACCTCGAGACTTCCTTGGACAAAGTTGTTTGGAAAGCAATCCAAAAAGCCATGACGCACCCACATTTACCAAAGACCAACCTCTCTACCCCAACTTTCAACAAACTGCCAAAGGATTTCTAAGCCGAAGACATACCAAGTTCAAGCCGACTATGACCCTCGATTCCATATAAAGGATTTAAGACCACCATGACACTTAAAGGGATTGACTCTGCCTTGTTTCCAAGTCTTCCCCTTCTTGAACCGATATTCAGAAGTCGTTCTTCACTTCCTGAAAGAAAATAGCTACTTGGGAAGACATCACACGCATTCATGGCAAGATACAAGGTAACATCAGACCAAAACACCTTCCAGAGCTTGAAATCCTTAACCAGAAAGAACGAGGGTTCACTACTATTTGACTAGATGAGAGAGTTGCCACCCTAGTTCTGCTCCACGGAGAGAGAGGTCAAGACCTCATTTCTGTCAGCCAAAATACAAAGATCACCTCAAGATCGAGGCCTTACCACATTTGCAAAGTCTACAATCGGATGGACATAGAGCGATACCTTCTTCAATCACTTGATACTAGGTCTTAGCGTGTAGGATCGAGTCAAGAGTCCCTTTCCTAGACTATGTATCATTTCTTTTTCCATGTTCGGGTCTATGCTAGTTTAGATTAGTCTGCAATAGCCTCTATGTAATAATTCTTTTGATGTTAATAAAAGTCCTTTTCTCATTCCTCTTAGCCTCCATATATTTTTGCTTCTAACTTTAATGTATATCATATATATATTATCTCACATCTAAAGGACATTGCCAAGAAGGCCTTCTTTCATAGCTCCACAAAATAACCTCTTCTCCATTCCCTTCATCACATCAAATCAAAATCCCTTGCAACCCTTTGAGCCTAAAACACTATCATCAGCTATCTTTCTTCATACACCCGCCACTACCTAACCCCTGGACAAACGTGCGTAGGAAAAAACTGTCAAAAAAGAAAGAAAAAAAAAGAAGAATAAAATGGGCAAAAAAGAAAAAAGCAAAAATCAAAGTTCAATGCCAGTTATACAAAAATCATCAAAAATAGGCAAATCAATATCAAAATCCAATTCAAATCCAAAGCTCAAAGCCAGTTCAATAAAAAGCAAGAGTCTAACAAAAGCACACTGCGACCGTGGTATCACTTCATATCAGCCTTTTTCATCCCTCAAACCACCAGCCTTACATACAACCACAAAAGCCCTCTCACACGAGGCATTGTCAAATCATCAACAAGAACTACGACGGTCTGATTCCGTAAAGATACGTAGGAAGCCTCTTCTCGAGGTCCGACCATAACTCAATAACACTCTATGTTCACTCTCTATAAGTTTGATTCCCTTAAAGTCAAAAACACAAATCTAGTGTAGCACCTGACATTAGATCGAGCTTGAACACATTCAGCACCAAACACGATCAATCCCACATATTACCCTTAGTCACAAATTTTAGCCTATCTTTCTAACCTTAGCCTATTCTTTCATACACCTTAAGGCTCTCCTCAACTCATCTTAGGCTATCACTCTGCAGCATTCATCAGCATCCTCTCAAAGCATCACATTGCCGCATCTTGGTCCATTTCTCTCCTCATGCGCATTCAGCTCAAGTCACCATTTGGCAACAAAACACAATCCCATCCTCTATCCTTACAATTACCACACACAAAAAGCTAAGCTAAAACCCATGACTCACAAAATTCACTAGCCTTACCTCACTCCATCAGCCATGCCCAACCCAATCAAAGGCTGGGGGTCACACCACTAAACAACCATCACACCACAAATTAAGCCATTCCCTATACACCCAAACCCATGGGTTGGGGCTCACTCAGTGATCACATGCATCCCTTGCTCTGAATAGCTTAACGTCTTCATCCGCAATCCAAAAGCTTTTAACATTAGTCTATTTCCTTGGTCATTCATGCATTATATTAAGAACAGACTTTATAGCCATTGCAAACACTTCATAAGCATCATTGTGCATTGAGTCTACATACATCATCATGCAATGCATCTTGCACAAACACATTACATTGCACATTACACATTTGCACCACCTCACAACGAGGCTAGCCACTTACATGCAGTGCCTACACACGCCTATACGGCGTTCATCCTATACGCCGATGTGCTACACGCAACATTCTTCCCCGGAAAGCCTAAAGTCAGCCGTAGGAAGGTTTCTGAGAACGAGCCTTTCGAAGGAACAATATGCACTACAGCCTAATACGCATTTCATCGCTATACGCGATTGTTGCCTACATGCAACATTCTTCTCGAAAAGCCAGGTCAGCGTAGGAATTCCTGAGGAACAGGCGCTTCCGACGAACTTAACATTACTTCTTCCCGAAAAGCCAAGTCACCGTAGAAGGCATCTACATCATTTCTTTTCCCGAAAATGCCAAGGCAGACCGTAGGGAGAAAGCCGCCGAGATCGGCAGCGTTCCAAGGCATAAACCCTGGCGCGGTAACAGGTAAACTAACTTTGTTTTGCAGGTACCGCCCGAAAAAAGGTGACTCGGGGTCACAGAACGTCATGAGTTGCCCTCGTCCCGAATCAAATACTTTGACTTTCTTCTTACGAGACTTTCGTCTCTTCAGACTCAGTAAATGGGGCTTCTTTACACAAACTCCTTTTACACGCTTGATCTACGATTTCCCCTACGAATCAGCACAACTTTCGGTCTACGATTTCTCCCGCTACAAGAATCCAGCAAATACATCTTTCGGGTCTACGATTTCCGCTACAGAAAATCAAGCAAATACATCTTTCGGTCTAACGAATTCTCCCGCCTAGAAATCCAGCACAAGATCTTTCGGCTAAGATTTCTCACCGCTATAAAATCACAGCACAACCATCTCGGGTCTTATGGTTTCTCCCGCTACAAAATCATCAGCAAATACCATCTTCGGGTCTTAGAACCTCTTTCCCGCTATAAGAATTTCGTCAGCAATTCGGGTCTTGGAAATTTCTCCCGCTACAAATATCCTTTCAACAATCTCTCGGGTTTTGAACTTCTCCCACTCAGAAGAAGTTCGCCGCACTCTTCCGGGTTTTGGAGTTTGCTCCCAACAAAACAATCCAAGCAAGCAAATCAGACCGCACGGACACGGCTACAGTAAACTAACCTTTGTTTCAGGTACCGGCGAAAAAGGGGACTCAGGATCGCAGAACGTCTTGAGTTGCTCCTCCCCGAATCGAAACTTTGACTTCGTCTTGCGGAGACTATGCTCTCTCCAGACTCAAGTCAAAGTGGGGCTTCTGTAGACCCACTAATGTTCCCCAAAGAGTAATCAGTGATGAAACATACCGCGTCTCGCCGATTGTTTCTACTTAGAAAAGAATGCTTTGAACTCACAAAAGTTTGAAATACGTGATGCTACTCGGAACTATTGAGCAAAGGACAAATAAAGGGGGGGGAATATTTTCTTTTATTATTTTAATTATCTCTATTTTTAGGTTTCTTTTCCATTTTAGGATTTTTAAAAATAATTTATAACTGGGTTCTCTGATTTTCTACTTTGCATCACACTCTCACATTTTTCTAAGCTCACCAGTATTTTTAGATTATTTTATGATTTTCTATATTTTTCTATGATTTTTATAATTTTTATACGCAGAAAATATAAAAATACAAAATACACAAAAAAATACCCCGGAAATACAGACCTTCTAGAACACCTCTAGAACTCCTTGCTTGGAGAGCAAGGGTGTCTAGGTGCGTCGAATCAAGGCAAATCACGAAATAAAACGGAGGAATCAAAAATACACGCCAGAATAATCGAGCGTATATACGCAGCCTGCGTTATATACGCTCCTAGGCTGCGTATATACGCAGGTCTCCTGTATATACGCTGATTTCCCCTCCTCTGCTATAAATACGTGCCTTTGCTCATTTCGACGGACACACACACTCTATTCAACTTGCACGTCCCTAAACTTGCGTATTCCCTCTCTCGCACTCTCACACACTCTAAAATACATACGTTCTTGAGTTCTAGCATCGATTCTGTTTCGATCTACGAGCGATACAAGGTTTACTTCTGAGATTACTCGCCACTAAACACACTCATTTCTCATTCCTCAATCTAATTAATAACTATTACGAATTTCAATCTAATAAACAAAAATGTAGAAACTCACTATTTAGTATTCCATGTATAATATTAGGAGTAGTTAACGTTTTCATGTTTTCGTCTTTTTTATTTCATTGTCATTATTATATCACTTGTCAATACTAACAATTTCTTGTCCTTGTATACGATCCACGCGGAAGTTCATTTCGCACGTTTTTATTACGAACTAACATTGTTTTGTTTCAGATTCAGGGTAAGATTAGGTTTGTATATATGCTTTGAAGTTCATATATTTCGCATGTCATGTTGTACATCATTTGTATATAATTTTGCTAAATCAAGACCGAAATATGTGAATCACTTTAAAAATCAGATTAACTATGGACAACGGTTTTAGCACCGTTTTAATTTGATTAATGCAAGTGGTCACAATTTCTAGGTAGGTCGTCTCTTGTGCATAATAGAAACCCACTTTCGTAGTAATCTTTAGGTTAGTACGCTACTAAGGTGCTAAAAATGTAAGTTATTGCATTCAATAACCATGATGAATGGAATTGCAATGAGACCGAGTAAGCCGCTACATGCTGGCGAATGGGTTACAGATTTGATATCGTACATGTCCCCGAACCCACAACTGGTTAGTGATCAGACTGGGGCATAACTTGGCACCAACGTTTCGGGTCCTGAATAACCTTTAAGCACGGTGGCGACTCCCCTTACTCGATAACACTACCCCAACGCACTCACGGCGGGTCCGTGGCTCAAGCCACGCAAAGCACCATGTAGTACCAAATGCAATGTGACAGTGGTGGTGGTTGCAAGGTGGTGGAGGTGGTGTTTGCAAGTTATAGGTGGTGGGGTAGTGAGTGGGTAGAGAGAGAAGGTGAAATATTACCAAAATATGAGTAAGGGTAAAATAGGTAGTTTGCTACGTATTTTAGGCGGTGTGGAGTAATTTCGRGCGGCGTTTAGCAATTCAGATTATGACCCATTACTACAACTTTTCATGGGTTACACTACAAACCTTGACACTGTTATACAATGTCATAGATCAGACCAAATGGACACTCAYGTGGCGTTTGACAAGTGGGAATGAGAATTTATATTAATCTATACTAAAGCAATTCCCACTAACCAAAATTTTCCCTCCCAAACTTAGTAGATTTTTTTTTTTTTTTTTTTTTTACATTACATTTATTTCATGAGCAATTTCTTAGATACACTTATTTCATTGTTGACATTTTTAAATCATATTGTGCAAATTATTTTTTAACTCCATATTTTTAAAACTAAAAAAATTAAATTAAATTGATTTGTTTATCATTTTTMAATTTTTAATTAATAGTTTTGTTACTAAGGCGGTAAGACCCCGTTCTTCTAAGCTGAAGTAAACTAAACTAAATTGGAGTGAATTGAAGTTAGATGAAGTCAACTAAAGTTAGTTAAATTGAAGTGAACTGAACTCAGTTGAATTGAACTAAATTGCGCTTGAGTAAGCTGAACTAAGCTGAAGTGGTTGAAATAGAAGTGAGCTGAACGGAACTGAAGTTGGATGAAGGGAGCTGAATTAAAGAAATTGACTGAACTGATGTACCATAAAATTAAGCTCAAACGAACATGGCTTAACTCATATTGTATTTCTTAATTACAATTACTTAAATTGAAAACCCGAACATTTGCTCGAGTATTATCTAGTTTTTTTATAAAGTGGAGTGAAAGATATCAAAATTTAGACAAATGCATTGAAATCTGAAACACTTTTTCAAAAGGAGGGAGTAAACAAATGATATGTCTACAATTCTACATGAATATCGTAAATATACTCTGTTTTACAATCTATTTTATATAATGATTTTTCTAATGTATGTCTAAGGATACATGTTAAAACAACAGATTCATTATTAAATATTTGATACCAATTGATTGTTGATTGGGACTATACTTGATAGGGAGAACCTGAGTTTAATCCCCTTGCAACAACAATTGGGAAAGAACTAAAACCTAACCACCCAAAACTGATTCTCGAATCCGGATTAGTCCAATAGGGTGAATCAGATGGTACACCAAAAAAATTATTAAATATTTGATCATGTTGCACATCTCTATTAATTATTTGATTACAATGATATTTTTAAGTTAAATATGATAGGTAATATTTTGTATATCCCTATTAATTGCATATTTCTATTAATGATTTAAGTGAAATAAAAAATTAGGAAATTCCATCTCGTACTGTTGAGTTTTTGATAATTCCTTTTCGTACCATCATTGTTTTTTTATTTCAAGAAATACCACTAAGTTTGTGACATTTTCATTTGATACCATTAAAGTGTAATATGTTCAGAAAACATAGAGTATTTTGGAGTTATAACTCAAAGAATTCACCAATGGATACTTGTTTGAAGGACTTTTAGTCCTTAAATAAAGAAGAACAAATTGTGRGTAACTCCAAAATACTACATATTTTCCAAACATATCACACTTTAATGGTATCAAAAGGAAAAGGCATAAATTCAATGATATTTCTTGAAATACGAAAAAAAAAGATGGTACGAAATCAAATTGTTAAAAACTCAATGATACGAGATGAAATTACCCTAAAAAAATTTATAGGGAATTTGTTTTGCTATCGCTTGAACACACATTAGAAAAACCATTTATATAAATCCATCATGTCTGTTTTTATAATAAGGTAATACGGAGTACAACATTCTATCTAATTTCAACTCCCAGATTTACTTGTAATAATGGAAGATCTGAAAATAGATTTCACATCAATATAATAACTTAATTCATGCGGAATGCAGAATATCAAACAATAATTGAAGTTACTTTGAAGCAACATAGCATGATAATAACATTAGCATTAAAGAAAATGAAACAGTTGACAAGGTACTTGAGAGCTGAGATCTAAGGAGTATTARTCCGAGTTCTTATATTGATGACAGATAGAACAGCCTATGTATCCGATTCTGCTGTTCGTTTAACAAGATTACAAGAAGATATTACAACGTAACTCCTTACGGAGAAAAAGAAAGAAACCAAAGATACGATTTCTGTACAAAACCAAGGTAGGGAGGAAAATCACAGAGCTCGCTGCAGTGATAGGCCATAGTGCTTCAAAACCTGTCTAAAAATTCTGGCTCTCAAACCAGCACCTCAGGCCATTGAAAAAAGAAGGGAGAACAAAAACACGAGCAGCCAGGGTTGCTCTCATGTAACATCCCTCCTTAGACAGCTGAGCGAGCAAGAAAAGACATCTCCCGAATAAACCTTGGAAAACCGAGATGGGGTCTGCTATCATGCCAAACCCAAAACAAATACAAAAAACTAGAGTACAAGCGAACAAAAGGTACAATAATCAGGCATCACGTCTGACAAAAACTATATTTGGGCTGGGAACAAGCTGAAGAACGCAATTGGACATCAATGGCTTAGGCTCAGTAAAAGACCCGGGTAAGAGTTTTACCTGCGGTTTTTAGATACATATGCAGATAATTAGGTCCATGTGCTAATGCAAATGGTTAAAATAATCACTGTAAGATTCTCATCAAAAGGCATAATTTACAAAATTGTATCCCAAAGAGAAAAGGACCTTTTATATAGTAGGGAAAAACAGACTTCCTAGAATCAGAAACAACAATATGAGAAAACTTGTAAAATACTGCCAACTGTCCCATCCCACATGATCTTTTAAATCACTCCGGGAAAAAATTAGCGAAAATAGCACCAACTATTGGTTTGGTGCAAAAAACAACATGAATTAAATAAGGTGCGGTGCACATCACAAATTTTATGGCATGGGTGCATAAATCAACATAAAAGACAATTTTGGCCTCAAATTTGTGCACTCATGCCATAAAGTTTGTGCTGTGTATGTTGTAGCTATCCAAAAGCGTAGTTTATGTTGATTCATGTATCCACGTCATAAGGTTTGTGTTGTGCAATGCAACCCGTTTAGTTATTTCGTGCTGATTTGTGCACCAAACCTATGATAAGTGTTGTTTTCGCAAATTTTCCCTTTTACTTACAACTTTATATGAGACACTTGGTAACTTTTAAGTGGATTTCTCATATTCTCAATATTATTATAACAATCCCATAATATATAAACAGTTGATATAAAGCATCACAAGAAGAGACACTTATAACATGCATATTGTTATATTTCAGTTGAAAAATTAAGAGGAAATAAGAGCAAGTGATCATACATGATTGTTTTCAATAATAGGGATTTGGGGTTACAACACCTTGAATTCAAGGTCAAGTTGAGAAACTAGAAAGACATGACAGTTGACATCAAATAGAACATCACAATTAGCATTTGGTAAAAGCACAATAGAACATCATAATTAGCATTAGGTTAAAGAATAATTAAGTGAGGAATTAAGGTGAAAAGAAAATCATAGCTGAGAAAGAAATTAAAAATCTAAACATTTTCTCATTGCACCTGATACCCAGTGTTTAATGAAATAAAATGCTGGAATGCTTCTGCAATCTACGAATGTAATTTTTATCAATCATGGCTATCATGCATATAATTTCCCACCAATCTACGAATGTAATTTTTATAAATCATGGCTATCATGCATATAATTTCCTATTTATGTCATCACTTTCCTCCCAGTATAACACTTACAACAGTATAAGGCTATGACGATAAATCAAATACACAAAAAATCATGCATTTCACTGCATAAAGCTTTTACACCGAAATCACCAGTAAGGATACTAACCTCGTACTGCTCAAGCAGTGATGCAAATATAGACGCAATGCCCATGATTGCAAACTTCTTGCCAACGCATGACCGTAGACCAGAACCAAATGATAGGTATGCAGCATTCTTATGTGGATCACTCAGGATGTATGGTCCATCTCCCAAATTTGAATGCACGTCATCTGCAACTACCATACATAAACACAAAGCAAAAGAAATAATGGGATGAATAGCTAAACAATATGCTTTGGCAAAGACCATCATCTGTACGCTCTAATCATGAACTCCATCTGTTTTAAAACAAACAGAGAGAAGAGAAACCTAAGCTGCTTCGAAATCTATAGAAAGAGAAGACCAATGGAATACATTCATAAACACCCTCATGGCTTCACTAACAGGTGTATTTGTGTGTGGGATGGTGGGGATAAACAACTTAATATGAAGAAGGTACATATAACATCACAAATTTGATGATCAATGATCCAATTCTCCTGCCAGACCAATGTTACACAATCCACACAGCCACTGGCTATGCTAATGAGTAATGACCTCCAATGTACCAAAAAGAGACCAAAATCAAAAATAGATTGAAGATTCAGACTATACAAGTGACCATGATCCTTTCTTTCTTTTTATAAGTTTTAATCTACRAATTTCAAAAGCCCTTGTTAATTTCAATTTTTCAATATCTTCAATTGAATATTTTTATGCATCTCCATCATCATTAAAGAAGAGTACTGGCATACATACAAAAAGATACACAAGGAAGAATTAGTAATACCTGTGGTTTCTGAGCTTCTGCTAAGTTCAGATATCCTTTCAGACTTTGACAAAAAGCGGTACGGATTAAACTGTGCCGCATCATTTCCCCAGTTGTTTTCATCCATCTGAACCAACTGTATGGGTGCAACAAGAAGAGCTCCAGCAGGAATGTGCAACCCATTTTTAAGATCCAAGTCTAGAATAAARCCAGTGGTTAACAGAAGAACATAATCAACAACTGAAATTGTCCATTGCCCAAGGAAATAATTTCAAATAAATAAATAATTAATAATATTTTATGTGAGAATGTGAGATGCTAAACTGGTTGAAACTCCAAGTAGTGAGACATCAATCCCCATGGAATACACAAAAAAGAACCGCATCATGATTTGTGATCGTAAGATGCAAAGGTTAAACAGATTCAAATACATAGTATTAGGCATGACAACAATCCACATGGAACACAAAAAAGGCAATGCATCATGATTAATGGGAGAATGTGAGATCCAGTTTCTTTTTAACTTACAAAAATAGAAAAGCTCCACATCTCCGAATGCATACTCCCATGTACGAGATGAATTTTATACAGAACAAAATCCTACTATTATCAAACTACAAGCAAAATAAAATTTCAAGCAATGACAAATATTAAATTTATTTACATAACCTTGTGAACGTTAGCCTTTGATGCATTGCAAGCAAGCAGCCAGCTTTAGATGTGATCAACTTGATAATGAAATTTTGACATTAATAGTGAAACGCACAACCATCCTACAATAAAATGCATCTCTAGACAAATGCAACTTGACAAGATACACTAAAAAAAGTCAGAGATCCATACCTTGTCCCAAGGAACATCTTTGGAGCAGAGGTCCAGCAGGAAGGAGGCGAGTGCATTCATACAAAGTAGCCAATAAGAGGTGCATCTCACTGACATCTTGCTTGATTAGCTTATCTGATCTTTTTCGTACCATAATTATCTCTAAATAGATCTGCAATAGTTATCAATCAGCAAGCATTAACTCCTCGCAACCTAACATTGTGCTTTTGAGAATGAAAAATATGTGAGCAAGTTTATTTAATAGAGCAAACTAACCTAATATGCATAAGAACAATGAATGATGATGAACTAGTATACAAGGCTTACAACCTATGTTACCCGGACTCTTCATTGATCATTGACACTCGGACATGGGTACAATACTTGGACACTTCATTTTGGGCTAAAATCTTGGTAATATTTCAAAAAATAGCCGAGTCGGACACTTGGACATGTATAAGTGTCGGACATGGGTATAAGAGTCCAGGTAACATAGCTTACAACAAACATCATTTGCAAGATCATTACATCTAGCAATCATTGTCCTAACAGGAAAAGGAGGGAAGTCAAAGTATATGTGAAGGAATTGTGTTTCTTTTTTTACAAGTTATAAGCAAACATCACAATCTCCTAGAGCTCTTACCCTCATGGAAAGAGATCCAGCCTCAAGGGCCTAAACTCCTTACACTTGACAGTCCCATAAAATATGCGTAGTCCAATACTTACGCACTCATCACCAAACTACTCATACAGCCTTAACATAAGTTTAGTAAGTATGAGAAACCTACAGTCATACAAAGTACTCCATCTGCCCCTAATAGGAGGGATGTTCCATTGTTAACCCAAGTTCCCAACTCCCAAGTAAATTCCTGTTAGGTATTATGTGGAATATCACCATGTAAACACCAACAAGTTTACCTTCCGTTGTATATCAGGATGCATCGAAAGTCTGGCCAGAACATTACTTATCAAACCAGCGGTAGTTAGGCACCCATGAAACATCATCCCCATGACATATCCACAGGATTCTTCCCGTTGATGAATATGGCAACAGGGTTCTTGTGATCTTGAACTCTCAAGCTTCTCCGCACCCTTAGAATAAGTTACATTAGATACAGCTTCCYCTAATTTTGTTTTAGAATAATTGTGGCAGTTGGGTTGACACAACAACTTGTAATTCAGTTGGCACTGCTGAACAATATCCTGAGTCAAAGCCTTCAGCTTTGAGCACAAATGCTGATACTTCCAGAATCCTTGTTTCCAGAAAGGAGGGACATTATATGATGCCCAAAAGCAAGCATCTTTTGCAATCCTTATAAGAAGGTCCTCGTAAGCATTAGCCTTGGACCAGGCAAAAAAGGCATCACCAAAAAACGTGGCTCCTAGGATTGAGAATGCCATGTGCTGGGAGAACATTTCACAATTAAGGGTTCCCTTATCCATGATGTTTGATATTCTTTCCATTACAGATTCTACAGCTTTATCAGTCATCGCATTGGCTTTCTCAAGCAATGTTCCATTAAGCTCCTCTGCGTATGCTTCCCTTTTTCTTTTAACCTGTGATGATGACAAATTTCACGTAGTATTATGATAAAGCAAAAACAAAATGCTCCAAGAAAAAAATCAAAATTCTATGAAATTGGGAAGGACCATGGTAACAACTAACAAATCATGAACTAAATCATTAAAAAATATTTACCAGACAAGAGACCTTTTGAAAGAAAATGCCATCATCGAATTTTGAACATACAAAACAATTTAGGACATTAGCACAACACCAGAGTTTGAAAGCAACCGAGAGAGAGAAAGAGAGTTATTGTGTTGCTTGCAAGAGGGTTCATTCCCGCCTTGATTTTGAGCCCCCTTTCGTAGCCAGCCGTCTTTCCTTTAAGCGTACCCTCCCCCTTCTAATGGATCTGCGAGAGAGAGAGAGCTTCCATGCTAACAAACAGTTCAACTATTCTAACTATCTAATCATGTATGAAAGTAAGGTCCTACAATGGGAAATATTCTCTTAACCTTCCACTGCTCCATGAAAAAACACATTTGTTCTATCAAGATTTGATACAACATTCTCATATTGTATCAAAAGAATATGGCAGAAAAATATTTCCAAAAATCTGACTTTTAAGTTTTATCTACTCTCAAAATTTTTCACCCCTTCTCAAATCTGATAATGCATCAAAAGAATACAATAGTGAAAATTTACCATTCCAAAAGTTTGACTTTAATCCTCTCTTCAACTATTTCCCCCCTTCTAAATCATCACTGCCACCTTTTCGCTCCCTATCTTCCTCCCCATTGACATTTTTATCCACGAATAATTACAGAATAGTGGGTACACAAGTAGCATGTTGTGCGTCAACAATGCTCACCTTTCCCAAAATGACCCTCTTTTTCTCCTTTTGCATCATCATTTTCCACAAATTTGTTTAACCTCCCAAATTATAAATAACCTCCTTCCCCATAGATGTTTGTATACTACATTCCTAATTTTCCACGGCCTACCGCTGCCACAAAACCCCTCTTCGTTTCCCAACAGGTTACATTTAATCTACCTCATTAAAAAGATGGGTAGCCACCCACAATGCTCAATAAGCCCATATGGGGTTCCGGGTAATTTTGGGGAACAAGTTTATGCCCATTGCAGATGTTTTGAAGTACAGAAGGTCAGTAGGTAGATCCACAGTCAGAAAAATGGTGCTATAGAAAATTAGAAACTCCCCTCTAACCAATGCCTAAGGAGCTACGGTAAGTACAAGTACAAAGCAAAGAGTTCTGTCTTCTAGTATTGCATAAAGAGTGTCAGCATAYATGAGCAAGCATGTAGTAGTAGCACTATTGGTACTAACTGCCAAAAAGGATTTGTAGGAAAATCAACTTAATCTCCTGTCCATACAGGGATATGAAATAACTGTTAGCCCTCAATGTTATGCAATTACATGATTACATCCGCAATCCAGAAAAGTCTAATGAGATATACTTCCTCCGTGACAAATTACTTTGCAAGCAACTTAAGAAGAGATTTAAGGTATAAACAAGCAAATTAATCAAAATAATTACTCCCTCGGTTTCATTTTATTGTCTCCCTTTCTCGAATTGGCGTTCCTTCATATTGTTCCCATCTATATTCTTCACTAAATTGGAAAAAGTTAAAATAATATGTCCAATTTTTCATACCATTCTCMATGAAAACATTATAATATTTTATTTCCCTATGCATCAATTCATTTCCCCCCTGCATTAATTTGCCACCATTATTTCTTTTTTATTGTCTTAAATATTATGATAATTTACTCCACATTTAGAATCTACTCACTTTCTTAATTCTCTCCCTAATTCTGGATGAAGTACAATATAAGCAAGAATGAGATTATTGGTTAATTACACGTCACTTCTTCAAAATGAATACAAAATGGTTTGATGCAAATAATCTGTTATGAAGTTTTATTTATGTTGTTAACACCTCAATAAATGTTAAGTTTTATGCTACCCTATAATTTGACATTTGATCTTTTTTAAGGAAATTCACACCGGTAGTAAATTAGGCAAGTTTTTTCAACATCATACAAGCAATATCTTCTTCTTCTTCACCTTAATTCCATTAGATGGCAACACAAGGATTTCCTAGGAGGTCATCCATCCTAGTACTATTCTCGCTCAACCATGCGGTCGATGGCATGGCACCATGAGGGCTAAAAATAATTTGTGATATGAAAATAATATTCCCTCCGTTTTTTTTAGTTGTTCCAGTTTCTATTTTGGGATGTTTTTAAATAGTTGTTCCAAACCAATCTAAAAATAACTTTTTCACATTTTACCTACTTTATTTACTCTAACATTAATGACTTACCCCTTTCTAAAGTCAACTTTCATTACTTTACCCAATCTTTTCACCCAAAATTACTATTTCCCATAAAATTTCATTCACACATTTACTCTTTTACCTAACTTATTCAACTTTTTACCCAACTTACTCAACTATTTTATTCAACTCAATCAACTMTTAAAAACCGTTCCATAATGGTATGGAACATCTAAAAAAAAACGGAGGGAGTATTAAATAACTCGAAAATTAAAATTTTCAAAAATTATTTCATCATATTATTTTCCATTACTGATTTGTTGTGTCGATTTAATGTGGTGTAGTAGTTAATTTCAGGAAGTGAGTTTCAGAATCTATAAAAGGGAGTAGGAAAACATGTGAATCCCATTAATTCATACCACTTCCTCCGTTTCTTTTTAATAGCAACATCTACTAAATTTAAAAATATCAAATTAATAGCAACAAATATTTTCTTTCTTTTTTGCATGATATTTCTTTCTTTATATCTCTCTTAATCACATGTGTCACTTTCTCTCTCTCTCTCTCTCCATCACTTTCACACTCACAACTACATTTTCTTTAGGAATTCGTGTCTTGCTAATTGTTGCTATTGAAAATACGTAGGAATTAAAAAAAATTGAAAGTTCTAACAAAAATGACTTGGTGGGAAGGAGTTAGAAAAGATCTGAAGCAGTTGGATTTGCAAGAGAGTGAGGCTCTCGATCGGAGGGAGTGGAGGAGGAAAATTTATGTGGATGACCTCCCGGAATAATCACATTTGGTTCATGTTMGCCGACCCCACATATGGGATTAAGGCTATGATTGATTGATTGAAAGTTCTAACAACAAATCAATCAAACAATCAATCAATCAATTTGAGCTTTAATCCCATGTGTGGGGTCGGCTAACATGAACCAAAAGCGATTATTCCGGGAGGTCATCCACATAGATTTTCCTCCATTCCTTACGATCCTCCACTCCCTACGATCGAAATCCTACTATTTCAAATCCTTTCTAACTCCTTCCCACGAAGTTATTTTTGGTCTCCCTCTACCTCGTTTAAAATCTCTCTGATCCCTTAACTTGCTTACAATATTTGCAACACCAACTTTCGTACGGATAACTTCATTTCTTATTCGATACATATAGAGCTAGGCTATGATAATGGTCCAACTTTGCAAAGATGTATTTCAAACTCAAAAAAAGAGGGAGAAAGAGATACAGAATTGATGATTATGGTGTTGCTGAATTCAAACTTCAATAGTAGTCCATCGAGGGAAGAAGAGTCAATAAGTTTATTTGGGAGTTAAAATCTTAAAACCTCACTCTTGAGATGGTCCACTTAATGTTAATCTAAGTACCACGGAAAACACAAGGTAAAATATGAGAAATATACTAAATTCCTAACCATTGATATATTATCCAATTAACCAAAAGAAAGTTTCAAAATGTATACTAAAAAGTTGGAACATAGATGTGTGATATCATGTACAATTTTATTTAGTTCTCCATATACCAATTTATATGAAAGTACTTCAAAGTTCAAACATTSCATTACTATTTACTAACACCAAAATTTCATGCTAGTTACAAAGCATTCCACAGAATGCAAAATACCTTTTCAAATGAAGAGACAAAAAAGCTTGATTGCCCAAAGGCCATACGGTAAACCCTCCCTATCAAAGGCAACTTATCTGCAGCCTTCAACAGCAATTCATTGATAATTAACGGATCCTTAATAGAGAGTAGAAGTTGGGTAGGACTTAGCCACAGCTTTATGATTGATCCATACCTTTCATGAGACTTATCCAAAAACTCTGAAAAAAATAAAACAAAAAGTAGTAAATGAAAACATGATCACACAGAGAACAAGCTTACCAAAGCAAGTTTGATATGGGCAATCTAATTACTTCACATAATTTATATGTTGTAGTGCTTTTTATATCCTAAAGTAATGTGTGACATCAAAGTTTGCTTCATATAAGCATTAATGCATATGAACAACTTTCAATAACGAGTTAATGCACATTAAAAACAGCGGAATAACAGCTTTGAGGTAGTTTTAGTATATTATCCTAATTCCTAAACACTTCACTTTCTAAGTTGAAGCATATTATTCAAAAGGCTCTAGCACCTAAGCCCTAAGAGCTCAACAACCACAATGCCCACAACAAGGGATCAAAAGCCACAATACATGATACATTACAATTATTCAAGATTCCTCATTGACAGACTCATGCCAAACCTTACGCGAGTACGCGACATAGCTCCTTGATTTAGCACCGACAATTCGAATCCGCAATTAAACTTGCCACAACCCAAAATTTCTAGAACACAACCAGACAACTACACAACTATTATTGGAAATAATTTCTCGTGATTGAGTTCATTCACATATGATATGACCAGTTGGTCATTGATTGTTCAACATAATACACAGGTATAAATTATACTTCATGTCCAATAACGCACAACATATATATGRCAAAGTTAGTAGTACAACGGATTGCACTCTACAACCACACTATCCTCCTTCAACTAAGCTGAATTTCAAATCGCAGTTGTATTTCATTGTATGATGCACAGTTCATTAACATTACTAGTATAACAACTAAGACAGCCAACTCAGTTCAATTCTGCACATCGATATGGTAGTCGAAAAGTTGATCACATCAAACATCGCAATTCTTACAAAAGAAATCAAATAATTCAACTATTTCAGCTCAAAAACACTAAAAATTAATCAATTTTTTTAAAAAAAAAAATACCAGTGAGATTCTCTTGAGGATTAACACCAGTGAAGAGCGAAGAGTGGCCATAAAAAGAAGGCGAAGGAGGACCAGGAATACGACCACCATGAGACCATAACTTGAAGATATTAATAATTTTTGCGAGCAAAACAGCAGTAATTCCAATAAACGAGATCCAAAGCAAGAGATTCACTTCTCGAATAGCATAATCCTTCAAAACCAGCTGATAATCATCGCAGGAAACTGAATCAGACGAGTGGTAAAGACGATGAGAGAGAAAATTGAGGATGGGGGAGAATTGAGAGTCGCATGAAATCGTCATTTTCTGGCATTCAGATTCGGTAAGAGACTGAAATTGAAGAAATGAATGAAGGATGGATTATTTATTTATTATTTAGGGTTTTGAAAATGATTTGATTTGATTTTGGAGTGAGAAATGGTAAATGATTGCTTTATTGGTGTGTTTTTTTTTTTTTTGGCTACAACTTTGACTTTAAAATTGGATGCATCAATACTCTACGAGCCGTTTCCCAAAATATTGTCCAGTAACTTAGCAAATCTCAAAATAATGCTTCACTTTTATGAATTCCCAAAATAATGTCCACATCATCGGACTGAAATCGTATATTTTTTTTGCCGGGTTCAACGCAAAACCGCCACTCTAATTGGCGGTTTTAAAATCGAAACCGCCAGTGGTAGTGGCGAGTTTATCCCCTAAATCGCCACTCACAGTGGCGGTTTTGTGATGACTTAAAACAAAAAAAAAAGTCGAGTTTATTCCTCTCAATTCTCAAACACGACTGACACTCTCACTCAAACTCTCATTCGACTTTCACACTCAAACTCTCATTCCTCTTTGACACTCAAACTCTCTTCCCCGCCGCTGTTGTCGCATTGGTGGTAGACGTTCTTCCCCCGCCGCTGTTGTCGTCGTCGCTGCGTTGTTTGGACGAAACCCTAAACCTAGTTGTCGCTGTTGTCGCCGACGCCTAATTGTGGTTAGTAAATCCTAAAATTCACAATGAATTACGTTGTTTTGGCATTTTTGTCAATTGTTATGCTTCTTTGTTTTTAATTAATCGAATACAATCCATGGAGTGAATAAGTTATGAAATTTGTTGTCAATTAATTGAATTGGTCGAAATTATCTAGAAATTGGGCGAAAATGTGAAAAAATTTGATGAAATTGACTAGAAATTCGGAAGAAATTGCACGAATTTGGGAAGAAAATGGACGGAAATTTGTTGTTAATTAATTGTTTACTGAAATTCTGAAAATGGACGAAAATTACTGAAATTCACTTCATTTTTTTTTTTTGACCAATAAGTAATTTCATTAAAAGCGCAGAAACAGATACATCCTAGTGACCAAAACGGTCAGCAAAACAAAACACTAATACAAAGCCCTAAGCCTGTCTCTTATACACATCTCCCCAAAAATTAGAAATTCTCATTTTTTTTAAAGTGCAGGGTCAACCGGTCCGGACCGGTGGACCACCGGGTTTTACCCGGACCAGACCGGTGACCCGGAATCACCAAAAATTAAGGACCGGAGACCGGACCGGAGGTACCGGTCCGGTCCGGTCCCGGTCGCAGGTCCGGTCCAAACCGGTCCAAAATCCGGTCTGGACCGGTTTTTGTTCACCCCTAATTGTTGTTGTTTACTGAAATTGTTTACTGTCAATGTTGTTCAGTGGAATTTGCGGTTAGTGTTGAATTGTATAATTGTGGAATTGTTTTATTAGTGTAAAATTTGAGCAAGTTTGTTTTAAAATTCTGTTATTGTAGTTTTGATTGTAGTGTTGGTGATTATTTGAGTGTAAATTAACATGATTTAGTTGGAGTGATGGTTTAAATTATACTTATTGTTGCTAGTGAGTTGTTCTTATTTTGTTGGAAAACTAGAGAATATGGGATTAATGGTGCAACCTTTGAATACATTATAGTGGTTTGTTGTAGGCTAGTAGCATCCTATATTTCAATGCATAAACTAATTAGAATAACTTAATCTATTGCCAGAACATGGATATACCTCAAATTGCTATTTATTGTTATTGGGGTGGGGAACTTTTGTAAAGCAACGGTGATGTATCGTATAGCGGATGCAATCAAAAATTTGCTTTTGTCAACTCTCAAATGTCATTCTCTGAAATTGTGACAACACTCTACGAGGTTGTGGGTAGTGGCCCTGGCATGGTGGACTTGAAAGTTTTCATGAGATATCCGATGTTGGGGTCAYATGTTGCTATTCCGTTGGACGGTGATAACTCATTGAGAGCCTTGTGGATTGCCGCTTCTCAAAATCCAGGCACGACAATGCAATTGTTCATTGAGCAGATTCCTAAAGAATCAGTTCATTGCAGCTAATAGTTGTGTCAATCAAGGTTTGGAGACTAGCTCTTTCACTAGAATGCTTTTAAATGACCAGTTTGTCAATGAGCATATATCTGAGCCTTCTTCACCCACCCAAGCGGGTACCTCAAATGCCATTCAACAATATCCTTCCCTCAATTCTCTTGATCCTAACAACGTTGATGTGTTCGGAAATGAAGATCCTGGTAACGACAGTGATGAATTTGATGATGAAGATTTGAGCGAGGCTTTTGACAAGGTTATTAAGGATAGTGCTCCCACACAAGACTTCAATGAGGTTCCTTAGCTTGACTCTGCCATGCATCAATTATGGATTACTTGGTCCGGGAACATATCTTTCACCTCTGAAGGGGAATTTCAGATTGGGCAGCAGTTCGACTCATTGCAACAGTTGAAAGATTCCGTCAAATTGTACTCCATTACAAGGAATCAAACTATTCGAGTAGTCGAGGTTAATCAAGAGAAATATGTTGTAGAATGTAAGAGGAAGACGCAATGCAATTGTTCCTGGAGGCTTAGGGCAACCAGACTTCAAAGCCTTCCAACATTCAAAATTGTGAAGTATAATGGCCCTCATGCAAGCAATTGCTTGGGAGACAGTGACTAAGTTGATCATAAGCTTCTGACCTCTGAATTTTTTTGCAATGTTGTGTTAGAATTAATTCGAGTGGACCCTTCTTTGAAAATAAAAAGGGAAATTTCCAATGGTACACACGAATTTTTGCATAAATCCCAATGATAGACATGAGAGTTTTAAAATCCCACATATAGACATGAGTTTAAGGTATATGTGTGAAACTTAACCAAAATCCACCACGACCACGCTCAAACTTCCTCCCCAGTTGGTGGGGTGGCTGGGGATGGACGGTTGAGTGGTTGTGGTGGCTGGAGAGGTACGATTGAGTGGGTGTGGTGGATGTGGCGATTTGTGGAAGTGGTTTTGGTGGGTGTGGCGATTTGAGACAGTGGTAAGGTGGTTGTCGCTAGGGAGGCGTAGAGGGAGGTGATTGTGGCTGGGGAGGCATAGAGGGAGGTGGTTGTGGCTGGGAAGGGCCATTTGAGRGCAGTCGGGGTGGTTTTGGTTGAGTTTCACATATATACACTAAACTCATGTCTATATATGGGATTTTTAAACTCTCATGTCTACCATTGGGATTTCGCAAAAATTCGTGAGTACCATTGGAAATTTCCCAAATAAAAATTATTGTTCAAATAGTGAACGAGAAATTCCACTTCAAGATCACTTACAACAGAGCGTGGCTATAAAAAAAAGGCAATAAACATTATTTACGGAGGTTGGGAGGAGTCATACGAGGAGTTGCCAAAGTACATGCAAGCTTTGAAGGAAACAAATGTGGGTACCGTTGTTGAGTGGCAGTTGTTTGAGAGTGTTGATCCAACTGTGCGTGTATTTGGTCGTGTGTTTTGGGCTTTTAAGCCTTCTATCGATGGTTTCCATCATTGCAGGCCCCTAATCATAATTGACGGCACTCACTTGTATGGCAGATACAAAGGTGCCCTTCTTATTGCCATGGGCACCGATGCTAACTTCCAACTATTTCCGCTAGTTTTTGCTGTTGTGGAAGGTGAAAACAACGATAGATGGTCTTGGTTCATGGCTTGTATTAGACTTCGTGTGACCCAAAGAGAGGGAATTTGTGTTATMTCTGATCGGCATGCTGACATTCTAGCGTCCATGAACGAGATAGGTAGTGGTTGGGAACAACCACATGCTTTCCACAAATTCTGTAGCAGACATCTAGCATCGAACATCAATGCTAAATTTAAAAGTACCCATCTTAAGAACTTGTTTGGAAAGGCGRCCGATGCTAGCCAGAAGAAGAAGTTTGATTACTACTTCAACAGAATTGGAAGCATTAACATTGAAGCCCATCGATACCTTGCAGAGATTCCTTTGGAAAAGTGGTCTACACATCATGATGGCGTCTTTCTTTTCAGTGTACAGTGAGAAGGCAACTAAAACAATCGAGGTAAACATGGAAAAAGCTATGCATCATGAAGTGATCCCGTTTGACTACGAGAGAGGATTATTTGAGGTGAAAACAGGTCGTGGAAATCGAGCTGCTGGAAAAGGTGGGAACTCCCACACTGTTAATCTATCAAAGAAGACATGCACTTGTAACAAGTTGACAATCTACAAATTACCTTGCTCACATGTTCTAGCGGTGTGTCGACATCGGAGCTTGTCATATGCTGGTTATGTAGATTCTTCTTTTAGGGCGTTTGAGTTTAGAGAAGCATATTTGAAATCCTTCAAACCAGTTCCAAGTCGAGATTATTGGTCACCTTATGATGGTCCAAAGGTTGTAGCAAATGCAGACAAGAAAAGAGGGAGGGGACGGAAATCAACAAGAATCCGCAACGAGATGGACGAAAATAGCGCTGGCAAATGTGTCATGTCGTGTCGTGTYTGTGCTCGTGTCGCATTTTTTTCATGTTGAGTTTCTTGTACCTAACCCGACCTRTTTTTTTCCAGGTCGTGTTCGTGTCGACCCATTTAAGTTTTCGTGTCGAAAAATTCGAACCTAACTCGCTTTTTTCCAGGTCGTGTTCGTGTCGTATCAACTTTTGTCAATGCTAGTAAATATTTTGGCCCATGAAATATTTTTATTTTTTTAATTTGTAAGTTCCGTGTCATTTCGTGTTGGTTTCGAGTTCAGAATTACAACCTGAACCTAACCCATTTATTTTCAGGTCGTGTTCGTGTCGACCCATTAAAGTTTTCGTGTCGAAAAATTCGAACCTAACCCGCTTTTTTTCCAGGTCGTGTTCGTGTCGTGTTTTCGAGTCTTGTCAGCTTTTGCTTGCGCTAGATGAAAAGCCTCATCTAGTGAAGAAGACGTGCAACATTTGCAAAAGACCCGGACATAAAAAAAAACTTGCCTCTTCAAGGGCATGTCCAATAAATATAGTATAGTAATATTAGTAAAAATTAACTTTGTTATTTTAACAATAAAATTGCTTGGTAGCATATTTAATTTTTCATTTAATTTTCAAATTAACTTGTTTAATGTTTATATTATTTATCATTATTTTATAATAAATTTTTATTAAACTTTGAATTTCAACTTCACTTGCCTTTTTCAGGTCTCATGGGGTGCCTCTTCGTCGGGGCACTGGCCCTGTTGAGGTTGCAGGCCACACACAGGAGTGAGGATGTGTGGCATAATAGGGAGGAGGATCAAGTCATTTCTTTCAGGGAGCATATGTTAGCTTTGGCTCGTGAGTGGGTAGTTGACGATCGTATGTTGGACTACGTGAARCGCAGTGGATTTTTTTGTATTCATAGACTAGTTGGTGGAGGATTTGAGTTGGACCGTTCTTTGTTGACTGCACTTGTTGAGTGGTGACGTCAAGAGACACATACATTTTACTTGGCCGTAGGTGAGGCGACTATCACTCTACAGGATGTTGCGATTCTTCTCAGCATCCGGGTGCATGGGCGGCCGGTAATTGGACCTATGATCACAGATTGGCCTACTTTAGTTGAGGATCTTCTTGGGGTACATCCCGGACTCGATGAGGAGACAAGGAAGCCTGTTTTACAGGGTTCGACACTGAGGATGAGGTGGTTGCGAACACAGTTTGCATAATTACCTGATGGAGCAGATGAGGTGACGGTTCAGCGCCACAGTCGAGCTTATATCCTTGCTTTGGGGGATGGGCTCAGTTTTATTTAGTGATAAGAGTGAGGACGCAATGTCACTCTACTACTTGTCGTTGCTCAAAGACTTGGACACRGCCTCCACTTACAGTTGGGGTTCAATGACACTTSCATATCTTTATAGTTAGTTGTGTCGGGCGAGTAGGCGAGGTGCTCGAGAGATGGGGGGTGCGTTGGTGGTGCTACAGTTATAGAGCTGGGAGCATATTTACATAGGTCGTCCAAACATTCGGACGGCTAGAGAGGACTCGGAGGAGATCGATGTGGACTCAGTTTTAGGATCTCAACACCAGCGCGAGGTTGACTCTTTGGCATGCAAGTAAGTTTTATTTCGAAACAATTGTAATTTATTAAAAGTGATTTATTTAAGGTAAAAAACAAATAAACTTAAGTCTTTTTTTTTTAAATTTTCCATCATGCAGTTGGGTTCGCGTTCACTTTGATACTGCTCACATGGCTAGAGGACTTCCTTATTATCAGGATGCTTTGGATCATCAACGAGGAGATCAGGTAAATAATTTATTAAAATTTAGTAATAAATTGTTTTTTACGACTTTACAACGTATCACACTTTACTAGAATAACGTGCAGATGAATTGGCAGTCGTACACAGAGCTAGTCTCGCTTATATGTTTCGACATTATTTCTGTTAAGTAACCCACATAGTAATTTGCATGCTTAGGGTTAAAACGGAAATTTGTTTGTTGTTGTCTTTTTTACAATGGACTCGCAATGACCGAGTAGAGGCCACTAGACGCGGGGGGGTGCTGTGCACTACTTCACCCTTACCCTTGTCTCCTAATCCAGACCTTTGGTGCACTACCAAACATGAAGTCCTTCGCCTTGCTTTATGCAATTATAGGCAAGGCTTAAAACGGGTTCCGCAGCTTGCCAAAAGAAGTGCGRTGGTGACTTCCTCTACTCGTTTCGAGTATAAAAACACAACTCCAGGAATACTCACACTATGCAAAAGCAAGAATTAAATTCTAGCAAAACCCGAGTCATCAACTAATTGCACCCCCCGGAGTAGAGGGACCGGACCCAGTCCGGCCCGGTGACGCCCCGACRCCCGTACAGGGGCACCATATCATGACTATTCTTATGTATAAACCACCAACTTTCCATTTTATAGGTCCTCTTTCTTTTCTGTTTTGGGGGTTGTGAATGGACAATGATTGAGGCATGATCGGAAACCAGGATTTCAGATTTCCACGTGAAAGATTCTGGAAACAAATGGCACTATTCAGCATTACCATAGGCTCTGTCTAGCTCCTCGTATACTAAATCCGAGAATTCTCTATTATTTGTCCAAGTAAACTTTGCCCTAGCACTTGGCAATTCTTGTGCTTGGCACAAAATTTTCCATGCCACAAAAATCATTCACCCCTTTTATGTGATCATTTCCCCCTAGTTTTTGACAAGAGTACTCTAGTTGGTTAAAATCCCCAAAAAAACAAGATCCTCGGCGTTATGTTAGGGAGTTGCCACATGGGTTAGTTAATTAAGGTYTAGAGGTGATCATGGCCGGGACAAGTAGGGTCAGATTTGACGTGAAATTAAGGCCCTTTAATTGGGTCTGGGTTCGGGACTAAAGTTGTTGTCCAATGTCCGAAAATTTGGAGCGGACCTAGCAAACTTTTCATACTTTTTCGGGCCGGGTCCAAAAAATAGCCAAAATGTCTTAAATTTGATCGCCAAATCCCGGCGAAAAAAGTCATGACCAAATCCCGCAAATTTGCCTGATCGGGCTCTATTTGATCATCTCTGGTCATGTTCTCGTCATCTTATATCAAAAAGTTACAGTAAATTTAAGTTCAGTAAAACTAAGTTCGTTTAGTTCAGTAGTAATAAGTTTAGTTCTAGTAAATTAGCTCAGTTCAACAAAATTTAGTTGACGAGAACAAGGCCGCGAGTTTCTACAAGGGGTGAGCGAAACGGGTACCGTCAAATGTTTTGCAGCTCGGTACCCAGGAATTGGACCCGACGACATCCCAAATATTCGGAATCGGAACACCAGTGTAAAACCGGTCCTAGTTTTTTGGAACGGAACAATCGAATCGGGTAACGGTTCCCTCATTATGTTTTTGATTTTTTTTATATAGAAGTGGGATTTTGAAAAGAAAATACACTTGAGTGGTTCATTAATGATAAATATTTACACACTTTTATAGTTTAATACATATTAATATACCTCCTCTGTTTTTTTCTTGCTCGCTAAACATTGACAAAAAACGTAATAGTTTTTTTTTCTCAAATTAAAATGTAACAAATAAAAATATAGAGAAAGAATTTTTTATAATTCTGATAATAAAATAATGTTATAATACCATATGCTATTAAATTTCTCTTTATGAATATTTTGAAAATTATAACTAAATAGGAAATTACAAATAACTTAAAAAATAACAAGAACGTTTTCATTGGAATTGGGTACCCGATCCTAGAAAATGGATACCAGGAACTGAAATCAGTCCCAACCGAGTCCAGCTTTTGGGACCTCGAATCGGGTCCGGGTTTTGACCAACTGGTTCCTGAACTTGTCCGAGTCTAGTACCGAGTGCCCAGTTTTTTTTACTCACCCCTAGTGTTTACGACTTTGGAGTACACTATGAGCCTCCGTGGTAGGGCTTGAAATGGCATGGGTGATGGATCATCTACCATCCGTCTCACCCGCATTTTTAAGTCGATGAAAAACCCGAGTTATATGGATAAAAGTGGATGCTAGGTGAAACGGGTGACGGATGGAGCAATTGATAATCACCCGCTCCATCACTGGTTTAACCATCCATTTATCACCCATATAGAAAATATTATATGTAAATTAACTTATTTTTTAAATCTTTGGTATAATATTATATAGGGATTTTTCCCCATATACCCCTGTGTTTTTTCTTAATAACTTATATACCCCTGTGTTTTTTGAAATWGCCCATATACCCCCCACATCAGAGATAATAACTAAAATACCCTTAATGACCCAGAATTCTGTTAAATCCCTAACGCCGTTATCCCTTAACCTTTAATTCACTCATTTATCCTCTAATCTTTTCTCTCTCCTTCCTTCTTCAGTTCTTTTGTTCTTCCTACCTCCACCATAACTAGTTAACCACCAAGCTTTCTTCCATCTTCTTAACGAGCAGCATCCACGACCAATAACTA